>JANHGD010002320.1:69123-81948 GCA_027560375.1 Imantodes cenchoa
CACCCACGGGTGCCCACACCCATAATTCAGTGCCCCACACATGCCCCGGCCCCCTGCGCATGTGCATGCGACCCCCTGGTGCTGCTCCATTCCCCACACATGACCCCCCGCTGCTCCGTTTCCTGACTTCTGATGGGCCCAGTAGGCCTGTTTTTTGCCCTCCCCCAGCTCCACAGGCTTTCTTGAAGTCTGGGGAGGGCAAAAATGCCCTCCCCTGCCCCCCAGAGGCTGAAAATGCCCTCCCAGAGCCTCTGTGCAAGCCGAAAATCAGCTGACTGGCGTGCACATGCATACTGGAGCTGAGCTAAGGCAATTGCTCGCGTACCGGCAGACACGGCTCCGTATGCCATCTGTGGCATGCATGCCATAGGTTCACCATCACGGATCTATACTGTTGGTGTAAGGAGTCCAGCCCAGGTGCTTTCTAAGACACTGGGGCAAGCAGGTCATCTTCCTAAACGAGCAACATTTGGCCCAGTTAATGTGGTTGGACGCTGGTAGTAATTAGATTTATGATAGGGTTAGTGGCTGACTGAGGTAAGTGTGTGGTGAAATGGTGTCAGAGCCAAGTGGAATATTGTGACTCCAGAGGAGTGGGCAATTCAGCGGCGCAGTAGCCTACTGGTGAAGATGCTCGCCTCCCTCTCGGAACGTTGAATGTTCAATCCTAGGTAGCAGCAGATGTTTCTCTCTCAGGGGCCCAAAGTGAAAATATTTGCTGCAAACTCTGTTTAGGCGTCAGGAAGGGCATCCGACCAGTAAGTGCTCAGCTCCATTCAGTCCCCCAACTCTACCCCATATTAAGGGATTACAGGATTGTGTAAAGAAAAAAAAAGAGGAGTAGGCAATCAGCTGCTTCTTAGATGTTTTGCTCCCAAATTGCCATGCTCGCTGGAGTTTATGGGAGATATCATTCAAAAGTTCTGGAGAGGCAGAACAGAGTATCCCCTGCCCTCAGATTAAATTTAGAGAAAGCCAAGTTGAAATATTTCTTGAAGATTTGGGGGGTCAGTCACTGCCTCACCTGCCTCACCAGTTTCTTTATCTTTTGGATTCTTTGGCAAAAACTCAAGTACAAGCTCTGTTGTTGGGGTTTTGATTGTCAATATTTCATTTCTTTATGAATATGAGGCAAGGAATCATATCTATAAAGAAATGAAATATTGACAATAATCTTCGAAGATAAAGAAAAATAGTTATCTGGGGACCCTGCTCTAATGTCTGCCTAGCATAAATTCCATTCTTGGAAATGTTAATTGTATAGAGCAGGGATGTCAAAATCGCATCGTCACGTGACGTATTGCGACTTTTTTCCTCTTTCGCTAAACCGGGTGTGGGCGTGGCCAACACATGACACATCTGGCCCGCAGGTCGCGAGTTTGACACCCCTGTCGTCCCAGTAGTGGCCCATAATTGTGCAATGGCTCCAGTGTCGTCTAAACCGGGCCGTCGCGCAGCACCATCTTTTTTTTTTAATTTGCATGCGCGGAAGCAAAAAAAATCACCAAAATCTCACGCACGCGAGTGGCCCCTCGCAAGAGGACGCTCTCGCACGCAAGATTTCAGCAAGTTTTTGCTTCTGTGCATGTGCAGAAGCAAAAAAAATACTGAAATCTCGCGCACAAGAGTGTCCTGTCATGAGATTTTGCTTCTGTGCATGCGCAGGAAGCAAAATCACGTGAGGGGGCACGCGCGCACAACATTAGGATGCACGCGCATAGCACTGGTATGCCGGTGCAAGGAACTCGCCCCTGCCTGGTATAGAGTGTTTTTCAACCTCAGCAACTTTTAGATGGGCAGACTTCAATTCCCAGAATTCCCCAGCTACGGTGTACAATACAAGCAGCTTTAGCAATCAATAAAAAAAAATAGCTCCCAGTAAATACCTTGGTTTCCGTCTGTGAAGGCTTTTTAAAAAAAATGTAGCTGAAAAGCTCTGGACCTTTTAACAAGAGCATCCATGATGCCTATCGATGAAGTGTGCCATCTACCAAGCTTGGAAAAAAGTGCCAAATTCTTAACGCTTCTTAATGATTAGCAGGGAACTTCAATGCCTAGTTGAAAACAATCCAAGATATCTATTCATCACTGGAGCTGTATGAATGCAAAATAGAAGAGCCTTTGCATTTATACAGAGCTGCTTAGTTCCCAAGGTATTATTTGGTAAATAATTCAGCTCTGCCTCATCCTCCTCTGGGTCTGACTACAGGAGGATAGTCTCGGAATTCAAAGAATGACATGTTATTTTGCAGCATTTCTTCTTTGTATTCGCCAGCCTTAATTAGAGCAGCGCCCTCTTGCGACAGAGAAATCGAAATGCAACGTCAACAGCGTGGCTGAATTGAGGGAGGGGCTTCGTTTCTAATATTGCCATATTTTCCCATTAGAAATATTGCACGACAGATAGGGAAGACAAGGAGAACGCAAACTGGAGTATAATCATTTGAGAAAGGCAGAATTTAGTGCAGAGGTCTTCAGACGTGGCAACTTGAAGACTCGTGGGCTTCAACTCCCAGAATTCTGGGAGTTGAAGTCCACAGGTCTCACAGTTGCCAGGTTTAGGGACCTCTGATTGAGTGTATCTCAGATCTTTCGGCTGTGAAATATTCCTGGCTGCAATGCAAGCCCTGACCTCATCTCCATCTGCTGCAGAAGAAGCCTGCTGTGAGTTCATGCTGTCACCATGATCAGGTGCTGCCCACTCTATGTGCTGCTTACGTTTGAAACTTTATTGAGTGATCTGGACATGAGGAGAACACAATCTGTAAACTGGCAGATGATGGAAAGGTCATTTGTAAATGAAGAAAAACAATATCAAAGGCCCAGGACACCGGTACCACATTTGGACTCCAAAACTTCACAGAAGTACTAGATGGCAGCAAAGGGATCCTCCACATTTTTATAGCCCAATGGGATGAAAATCCCTACCTACATCTCCACATGTCTGATCTTGTGGTCATCCGTATGTTGGTACCCCATGTCTACTATGGTTCTTCTATTCTGGACAAGGAGACCTTCTTAGAAAATTTAAGTGGAGGGGTGGTTACCATCCAGTCCTCGTTTGAACGTGTGCTCTGAGACTGCAGAAATCCAGATGACCGCATGCAGTGACTTTTCGTTCCCATTTGTTCATTAATTAGATTTATATTTTTCATTCAAGAGCACGGAGTGTATTCCACAATGTACAAGGTGGTGTACATAGTGTTCCTCTCTCCTTCCCTTCTACACCTCTACCCCCCTGCAACAGCCCTGTTGGGCTAAAACAGTGATGGCGAACCTTTTTTATGCCGAGTGCCCAAAACTGTGCGCACACCCCCAAAATCCAATGCGAGTGCCCCCCATGCATGTGCCCCACCCCTCCATGCATGCTCCCACTCCCCATGCATGTGCCCCACCCCCCTCACCCATTTTTGGCTTCCAGGGTGGTGCAAGAGGCTTTCTAAGCCCAAAATGAGGTACGGGAGGTCTCACGTGGCCCCCCTGTGCCCTGTTTTGGGTCTGGGAGGCCTCATGCATCAACCTGAAAGCCAAAATGGGACTCAGGTGCGCCACGTGAGGCTCCAAAATGCAATGCGAGCGCCCCCTCGCGCATGGTGCCCCACCTCCCCATTCATGTACAGCAGAGACCCAAAGACCAGCTAGCCGGTGGGAGGCACGCACGCATGCGCGGTGGAGCTGGGCTGGGGCGATGGCTGGCATGCCCTCAGAGAGCCATCGGTTTGCCATCACGGCACTAGGGGATATATTTCTGAAGGTTTAAGGTAGCCAATTTGTTGTTGTTTTAACACAAACCCTTTAGAGATCAGCCTCTTCTACATCCCATCAGTCCTGGAAAATGCTGAGTATCAAGGATTAAATACTTCATTATTTTAATTCATACAAGCCTTTAACATTCATGAGAAATCATTCAGCTATTGTTTAGTTTAATTTTAAGATGATCCCTGTTCATTTTGTATCTGATAGGCACTAAATAATCCAACTGTGACATTAGACATAAAAAATATTTGTAGATTATAACCCAGGCATGGAAAGCAGTAATGCTAATAGTTATGTCAGATGTAAGTAAAACTGTACTTCAGAAGTATAGGTTCATATCGGAATGCTGTAACCTACACTTCTCCTTTCATATAAGAACATTTTATTTGCAGGAACCTTCATCCATATATTTTACTTTTGTAGGGACATTCCAGTAGATTTTAAGTACATAGCAGAACCAAGTATGCATTCAATGCCAGCAGTGACTTTATCGCCAAATGGTAAGCTTATATTTCTATCTTATATAGGATATTTTAATTTTAAAAGATGTAATCGTATTTAGTATTTTTTATTTTAACATCCAATATTTCAGAAATCGATTATCTGGGTTTTGGAATGTGTAAATGTTGCAGAGGATAGTAACATCTGACAAAAGCAAAAACAATTTTTTTTTTTAGGCAGAATAGAAGCTAGATTTCTTGATTCTTTACTTTAAATGCTGGTAACCTGCACTCATTATCAGACTTATTTCCATATTTCCCTTGTATGTTTTTTGCTCTGACAATTATTTTCCTTGTCTCGGTGTTTTTCATTGTATTTCAAGTTATCCACCTTTGCTATATGGTGCATATCTTCTTTGGATGCCAATTTGCAAGTTGAATTCTTGACATTACGCTGTATGTTAAATCAGAAATGCCAGAAATCCTAGTAAATCTAATGTTGGGATCAAGCTGGTAAAAATGGCAGGTGTTTGCCCTCAGCAAACCATTTCTTAGGTATCTGTAGCTTACATTTTTATATGTTATAGGAATATTTGATTCTTAAAATCCATGAGGTAGGAGATTCACGTGTTTCACACATTAATATTTTACCTCAACAGGAAAATGGCTTGCCTGTCAATCAATGGACAATCAGATTTTGATTTTTGGAGCTCAAAACAGATTCAGGCTAAACAAAAAGAAAATCTTCAAAGGTCATATGGTGGCCGGTTACGCTTGCCAAGTAGATTTTTCACCTGATATGAGGTATGTATTCTACTGTTTTTATATATATAATATGGATTACATATCACTTTTGTTTTTATTTTCAAGTTTGGCTCCACAGATAGAGATATTTATATAAACCCGCCATATAATTGTCAAAAGTTTTCTGTATTTAGAAATTCTTAAGACAATTGTTGATCAGAATATAATACACATTATTGGCTACTACATATAGCCTAATTAGTGGACTTGAGATTTGGTATTTGGGCTACAGCAGCTTATCAAACCCTATTATATGGATATCCTGCAGAATTTGGGCAGCCTTTTTTGACCCATGGGTCAAAATTTCAGACATTCCTATGATGGCCAAAATATCCATCTGAACTTACTATGAGAAATACAGGAAGAAAGAAGGAGGCATTTATTTATTAAATTTATACAGCCATCCATCTTAACAAATAACCTTAGGCAGCTAGCAAAATTTCCTGGCCACAGCCACTGAGGGAAAAAGTCTAATTTTCATAACCCTCCAGAAAGCCAGCAAGGTTGGGTCATCCAGATCTCAGGATGGAGCTGCTCCATAGAACAGGGAAGGTGTGACTCCTCGCCTGAACAAGATGGCACTGCCTGATAGACAGAATGTAGAGCATACTCAGCCTGTCAGCACACTACAATGTGTCCAATAGTGCATGCATTGCAGCATTTAGAATTGTAGCTGTTGTTTCTAGATGCTTTTCAAGGGCAGCCCCATGTAGGCCCCCTTGTAGTAATCCAAGTGGGAAGTGACCAAGGCATGAGTGTCTGAGGGGCAGAGACTCTTGATCCACGAATGGGCATATTTGGCACATGGGATGGATTTGTGTAGAGGCCTTCTGACCATGACACCCAACTGTTCCTTGAATGTATCATCTCTGTCTAGGGGCATAATACTATCCCATCCCATTAAAGATGGAAATTCAGGATAGCCATACCTACTCAGCCTTTTTTTAATTTTTCTTTATTAGTTTCTATTTTAAACATGACATTTCTATACAGATCTACACCCATATACATACATTGTTATTAAGTTTATACACTTTATACATTACTTATTCATATTTATGAGATCTTGCATCCTCATCCCACATTGTCTCTCAAGTTTTCTTTTTTTTGGTCCAATCATACCATTTTGTTCATATGTCGTAGTATTCTGAGTCTTTTTGTCCTTTCAGTTCGATAGTTAATCTGTCCATCTCTGTACAGTCATATATCTTTTTCATTATTGTGTTCTCCGAAGGCACTTGGGTGCCCTTCCGATGTTGTGCATACGCAATCCTTGCCGCTGTCACAATATGTAATGTTAAGTATTTGATATGTTTAGGGTTTTGCCTTCTAATTTTTCCTAATAAGAAAAATTCAGGGGTATGTTCTATCGTTCTTCCTGTTAAGTCTTGCAGCCAGTTGTGTATTTTCCTCCAATACCTTCTCGCTTTGGGACACATCCACCACATGTGAAAGGAGGTGCCTAAGTCTACTCAGCCTTATTTGGGTTGAAGCCTGATTTCTCCCCATACAGTCCTTAGGAAAGACTTAAATGGTATCACTTGGAACAATTGGGGCGGAGATGTATAATGGAGTATCAACAGCATATGATCTACACAGACCCATAATGACAAATGACCTCATTCAGTGGCTTTATATTAAATAAGGGTGGGAAGAGAGTTGAGCCTTGAGGTGGTATCAGAAACAGTTAAAAATATAAGCCTCCCATTTTTATTTTTGCTTAGAAACAAAATTGAGCATCACAAAACCATTGAGTATGATTTTGCATTCCACAATCCAGGGGTGGGTTCTAACTTACCTCGCCGCCGGTTCGCTTCCTCCCCCGCCGCATGTGCAGTGCTGAAAACCAAGCTTATGCGCAGAAGCAAGAAACAGCTTCTGAATGTGCGCAGAAGCCAAAAACAAGATGGCACTGCCATTAGAGCCGGTTCGGGGGGAGGGGGGTGGCCAACTGGTGATCACTCCCAGTTCGGCAAGTGGGGGGAAATTCCCGCTACCGGTCTGAAGAGGGAGCAACCCACCTCTGCCACAATCCGAATTACACCAGGTTTTCAGTATAAGTTTAAACCCTCCATATAGAACTGAATAGACTGCTTTGTTATGTAAATTTTTGCCAAAACAGATCATCTGACATTACGGATTAGGTGACTATCCTGCCTTTCTGCTCATTTGAGAAGACTTCTGATTAAGTGTCCTACATTTTTGAAGCAGTTGCGTTGTCATGTTTTCCCATCTTAACAAATACATTGGGACATCAAAGCAGCTAAGAGTAGTAGAAAATCTACAGACTATAAAACTGTAGGAAAGGTCTATCATTTCTCCGTTAAAATGTATTCTAATGTTATGAATTGATTATGTTTTAAAATTATTTTGTAAACGACCTCCGTGTATATTTCTCTCTCTCTCTCTTTTTTTTTTTGAAACAGCTATGTGACCTCAGGTGATGCAGATGGAAAGTTAAATATCTGGGACTGGAAGACAACAAAACTCTACAGTAGATTAAAAGCCCATGACAAAGTTTGCATTGGGGCAGTGTGGCATCCACATGAAACATCCAAAGTGATCACTTGTGGATGGGATGGTCTCATTAAACTGTGGGACTGAAGGCTGAACTATAGACATTTCTATCTCTAATCAGACAGTTAATACCTGACACTTCAGGATCCATACGCTACAACAAATAAGGTCTGAAATAAGGACATTAATGTGGCTGATTCAAGTACTTCAGTATTTGAATGTGCACCCAGCACATTGGAAAACCAGACATTTGAAATGTTGCCATATTGCAAATCACTGCACAAGTTGACTAAATATGCTAGTCCTTCCAGCTATTAAAAGAATTAAAATGGAGAGATGTTCCTACAACTTTTTTTTAATGAAACCGAAGCCAAAGCCTCACAAGCTTCACTCTGCTTTCCAAATGCACAGTTTGGAAGAAAAAATGTTTTCATGTTACCATAATATTAATGTATTTGGAAGGTTTTTCTTAGCCTGTTGGGAATCATAACACAGTTGCTAAATACAATAGGATATTGTTTCCATGTATATTTTATAGAAATTGCTACCCAGAATTGGGGGGGGCAGGGGAGGGTTTAATAAAAAGTCATATGGAAATATCTAAAGGTGTAAATAAATTGCAAGCCCAGTCTGCTTTCTCCAGTCTTTCAGCATAGATACAGCACCCACCCAGATGCAGAGCATCTGTTTGATTGTATCTGAGAACCCCATTTCATAATCCCATAAAAAAACCTGTTGTGTTTACCGATGCATTATTTCAAATACATGCTCAGACATTTTATCTATATTGCTCATTACTGCTTTTTGTTTTGTTTTGTTTTGTTCTGTTTTGTATCATTTAATCCTGATAGCAAGTCAGACTACCCTTCTTATTCAAGGTTTTAAATTTTATAATACAGAAATTCAAAGAACACAGTACAGGTATATAAAATGTTGAAGAAGTACATTACCCAATGTTATTTTAGGCATTTTATCAGAAACCCAGTCAGCCAATGGAATTAGTACAACGGCAGCCATATTCCAATTACAATCTTGTAAATAAGCTTTTAAATGTTTATTATTATTTTTGTTTGTTTATTTTACAAAACATGTTTCTTTTGTGCTCAACTACTGTACAGATATCTCAATTCTTATTTTTACAAACTTATTTTTAATAAATGCTTTATATAAAAATGTAGATTTTAACTTAGCACACCATCTGAAGCATTGTGCGTTTTAAAATGATTATTTGGTATAGATATAATTGAGGCATGAATCGGTTTTACCTGAACTTATGGTATTGGACGCTTATGAAAGAACAATTTTTTGTAGCGCACAACTTTGGTGTCAGAAGTAGAGTGTATGGCAGGTATATGTTGTTTCACATTAGACTTGTGTGCAGTACTGCCATTCAGTTGGCAGAATGCATCTATGTAAACCATGAACTTTTCACAACTTGTCTACACATATTCTGTGTGTGTACTTTCATATCTCCAAATTCGTTTTGGAGAGAGAGGATGCTTTCATTGCTTCATGTTGTGTATGCATAGAAAATAGAGCAAGGGGCATAAACTGGTGTGTATGAACTATGAAAGTATCCTGATCGCCGGATGTGCATTTATCTGAAAGCCACAATGTACAATTTTTTCAAATACCATCAAATAGCATCAGGCCTACTACAGAACGATGGGTGTGGCAATAGAGTGGCTTGGGAAACAGTATTAGCTTTCTCACGAATTTCACTTTGTATTCAAAAAACACGATGAACTCTTGTGTTTTTACATATTTATAGAAATCAAGGAGTTAATGGACTGTATTTCTTGTATAATTGATGTATCCTTCTTCTGTCCGCAAGTCAAGTTCGTATGTAAGGGAAAATATATTTAATAATGAAAAGGGCAGAAAAGAGTTAAAATTAAACTTTTACTGCAGTCTGGCTCACATATAAAAATTGTTCTTATCTTGTGTCTGCTTATGCTACAAGCTAGATTATTTACACCAGCTGGAAATGAAATTTATATAAGCATGCTATTTCAAACTTACGGGCTTAGGTAGATAATCAGGTGCCGTCTTTAATAAAAGTTCAGTTCATTCCACCCTTCACTACAGTTGAATTAATTTCTCTTAATTGGGCTCTGAGTTTCATCCCTAAGTACATCTCCTGAATAGGTTGGTTTTTGGGTTTTTTGGGTTTTTTTTTAAAGCAAAATGTGATTGGGATTATCTCGGTTGAAGAGTAAGAGCATGGTAATAAATGTGGGTTGCAACTGTATGTTGAGTGTAAGTACCATGGGTCACTTTTTCAGAATTGCTCTATTAAGTTGTCATGGAACTTGCAAGCTAAAGATAGGTGGACAGGATCAAATGAGGCAAAAGATGTAAGTAGGTTGGACTCCTCATCAGCTATATTCAGAGCCTGCCCAATCAGTTTGTCAACAAGGACAGGCGGGCGGGGAAGAGTTCTCTCAGTTGTAACTCTGCTACATTGGCATAAAGAGGATCTTTATGACACTTCTTGTACTACTGCTTGTTTTATTTCCTTAGAGATATTTGAAAAATGCAGCGCTTGTAACTTTTTTTTCAACCAAAAGATTTATTACTCACATTTCATGCATCCATGCATATGTATCTAACTCAAAGTCTGTCGAGCCAAGTTAGAGTTCCAGAAGAACCTTGTTCTGTAGGAAAAGTCCAAAATAGTATATAGTTCCTGTCCATTTTTATTCTTGGCTAAGCATGGCCAGTTAGAGTTTGGTACCTCTCTCACACTTCCAGGTGTTTTTAAATTTGCATGCTATCTCAAACCAGATCATACAGAAATCATCTTATTCTAAGACTTGTTTTGAGAGTCACTTCTTGTATCTTAGAAAATTTTGTCCTTGTACTTTTCCATTTGCTCAACGAGCTGAAATTTTCCATAAGAAAATCATCCTGTTGGCCTGCTTTGAGCAGGTCACATTCACTTCTTCCTCATTTCTATCAATGCATGAGTACACAACGCTAGATATACATATATGCATTTTAATATAAGTACTAAGCTACAAATCAATATGTATAATAAGCAATAAATGATGTTTTAAAAGTAGAGGGTAAGAATATTTTAAAGGGAAGAATAGTGACTAACCTAAAGGTTGCAAAATCGTGATTTCAGCAGATTTCACCACTGGCCACACTGACTGAAGCTGTTAGAAGCTTAAGTTCACAACCTCTAGTATTTCACAAGTTCACAACAAGTAGGTGATCATATCATTCTTCATAGTGGATGGAGCTAACATCCAAGATTGAGTTGACACCATCCCTTTAGTCAATGAGGACTGAGTGTCAAATTGATATCTTTGTCCTCCATCTCCAATTCTCCCTCTTTTGATTCAATCCTCAGGCGGAATAGCATGTGTGTCTCAGCTCCCATTCTTGTGAGGTTTATCCATCTGTCTATTGAATTCAGTGTTGGCGAGTTTTTCTTGTTCCCCGCCTGCCTGTCATTTTATCTGCAGTCCCGGGGTTCAGCATGGCACAGGGTTTCGGTTCTAGCCGTTAGCTGGGCTTCCAACTCAGGGCCACCTCCTGTCTAAGCAAGCTTCCTCACGTTGGCCTCAAGAGCTTTTCTCTGCCTGTCATTCCAGCTGTTGTGAAGCATTGCAGTCTGGCCACGGAGATTGCTCCGACAGCGCTTTACAGCTGATTAGCGCTTGCTGGAGCCGATCCATTATCGGAATCTGCTGACTTGTCACTGGAGCTTCTCGCCAGGGGAATATCGCAATCCGTACTGCTTGGATAGGGAGGGCAGCACAGACTAACAACTTGCCGCACGAGCTTTGCGCTCAGCCAGCTGTCTCTGCCCTCCAGCAAGGGGCTTCCCCACAGGCCGGTGTTACGTCCCCATACCATAGGAGCATTGCTAGGGCTGCCGTTGTCTCCGACAGGTGTGCTCTGCCCTGCCCAAAAGCGGTTTCTCCTTCCCATCTCAGCACCAATGACAGTGCCAGCCATTTTGAATTGCGGCACTCTCTGAGGCAGCAGTCATTTTGTTTCTCATTCGGCCACATTTCAAGGTGGTGGCCATTTCCCGCCCCCTTGGCATCACCAGAGGCGGTGGCCATTTTGCCTGGCTTAGCAACAGCCACCATTTAGAGGTTTTACTCTCAGTGAGGTAGCAGCCATTAACTGAGACCGCACTCTGCCCTCCAGCAGGGGCTTCCCCACAGGCCAGTGTTATGCCCCCAGACCATAAGAGCATTGCTGGGGCTGCCATTGTCTCCGGCATAGGAGTGCCCTGCCCAAAAGCGGTTTCTCCTTCCCGCCTCAGCACCGGTGACAGTGGTGGCCATTTTGAATTGATGGGATGCAACACGCCAGCAGCCAGGGTCCTGGCATCCAATGTCCGACACTCGCTCAGTTGGTAGACTACACCGACCATTGCGAAGGATTGCTATTTCCTGCAGCCATGCAGAATCACCATCACCAGACGGCAGTCTGTATGGTTGGGGGCCCATGCACAGTCTGCTGTGGGTCAGGGCAATTGGTCTCCGACAGAGGTGCAGTACAACATAAACAGATTAGAGCTGTGTGCAGTCTATCTGGCACTCAAACTGCTGAAACATCTGCTGGCCGGAGAGCACATACTGGTGCTTACAGACAATGTGGCTGCAAAAGCCCACATAAACCATCAAGGGGGGAACCATGTCCCGTCATCTCATGGATGAGGCCAGAACCTTGGGTCTGTGGGCAGAACGCCATCTTCTGTCCCTATCAGTGGAGCACATCTCCGGGCTGCCCAACGTGACAGCGGATTGGCTCAGCCACAACTCCATAAACCAGGCAGAGTGGAGCCTCCACCCTTCCATCTTCCGAGCCTTCCTTGGTGGGAGAAGAGAAACTGCCTAGGAAAGAATCAGATAAAGAAGCCTACAACTGAGTAATAAGCAGAGAAAAAAAACCTTTAGAAGGGAGCTGCCCTAACTTATCAGGTGGTAAAAAGAGGCAGCATGTACTTTCAGACATGCAAGATTTTGTGAATGTATCCTTAAAGTACCAGTTGTTCATCTTGTGTTTTCTACTTGAGAGGCTGACAGAACCAGAATAACATTCATAGGTAAAGAAAATAAACAGGTTTGTTTTTTTAAGGGGCAGACAATGCTGAATGATTTTTTTTTTCTATTCAGTTGCCTTGGCATCCTTCAGCCTCGAAAGACTACGGTATCATACTCTGGACTCTCCAGAGCACGAGGCCTGGGTAGGTTAGTATGGAGGAGAGGCTGTTACCCAAGCAGCAGATCCCCCCTCTCCACGTCTCTGAAATAATCCCATGGAATGGCAAGAGCCAATACGA
>JANHGD010002320.1:109815-122302 GCA_027560375.1 Imantodes cenchoa
TTAGCAGCTGACTTTTTGCAAGAAAGGATTGCTTTTTGATTTGTGTGTGTGTCTCCACTGCTAAGCCAGTTATTAGCCATGGTTCATTGATTAAACTAAATTTGTTCAAACGATGTGTTTTGATCGTTCGTAACTGGGGGCAGAACATATGGTTTGGGTCCTACATCCCAAGGTTGTAAGTCATGACGGTGATAAAGCAGGTCGCCCACATGACTGATCCGATTTGATAACCCTTTTTTGCAGCTAGCATTGTTCCCTGTGGGCCAGTTTAGTCAAAACTCAAAGGTATATGATAGGTTTTGGCAAAAATGTCATAAAATGTAGTCATGTTTGTGGGATGCTAGCTGCTGAGTGCCCAAAATGCAGTCACATGATTGCGGGAAGTCCATTGTAACTTCAAATAATTGCTAAGCGACCAGATGTAAGTTGAAGATTACCTGCCTGATTAGTCTAATTCTTTTTTTAATATAGTGTTTTTAAAATATTATTTGTTGTTAGCAATCCACAGTTCATATGTAAGATGGGTGGCCAAATAAAATATACACATGAGAGAGAGACACTACATTATACATTCTATGCCAGGGGTGTGAAACTCAAGGCCTGAGGGTTGAATCCGGCCCGCAGGGTGCTTAGATCTGGCTCATGGGGCTCCCCTGGAAACAGCGAAGGACCGGCCCACGGTGCTTATGCCAGTAAAAACAGAATTTGGGGGGGGCACGCACATCGTTTGACACCCCTGTTCTACGCAAAATGTCATGGCATTAAGTAAGGCAGACATTTAGGTAATTAGCATATTGTGCAGAACCATGGGAGCCTCAAGCACTCATCAATTACTGTTCTCATCAACTCTTGACAGGGATGGGCTTTGTGCCACAAAGGCAGGAGAGCTCTTGTAGAGTCACTTCATTCAGCACCTACAAGGAACTGCAGAGATATTTCGTTCAACACTTGGCATATTAGGTGTTTCTAAATTAAGGGTTATTACTATATTACTGGCTGCTTTAGCAAAGTCACGAGAATACTACTTATTCCACAGAAACAAGAACTGATTCTCTCCAAAAGCCAGGACTGTTTTTTTTGGTTCCTGTTTCTGCCAGTATCTGAAAATGCAGATCCATTTAATGGAAATATTTCACCAAGTTAAGAAAACTGTTACCCAAAGAGTAAGAAAGGAACGATTTGGCTTTCTTTCGAGCTCAAAAGTACCACAGTAGGTGATAAATGATGGCATGATCGAAGGATCCTACATCTATAAATGTAAATTTATAAAGGTAAATATAAATGTAGTTCATAAAATCATCTACCACAATGTCCTACCTGTAAATGAATACTTCAGCCTCAACTGCAACAATACACGAGCACACAATAGATTCAAACTCAATGTAAACCGCTCGAAACTTGACTGCAGAAAATACGAAATGATCAATGCCTGGAATGCACTACCTGACTCTGTGGATTCTTCCCCAAACCCCAAAAACTTTAACCTTAGACTGTGTACAGTCGACCTCACTCCATTCCTAAGAGGTCTGTAAGGGGCGTGCATAAGCACACCATTGTGCCTACCGTTCCTGTCTTACTGTCCTATTGTCCAAATCTACCTGTACCTACTTTGCTTATGTTTATGTTCATACTAATACCTGCTATCTTGTACATGTTTTAACAAATAAATAAATAAATAAATAAATAAATAAATAAATAAATAAATAAATGAGACAAATTTTGCATTGTGAAGCTTGGTCTGCCATCTTGCTAAGGTTGAGGTCTTCTCCCCAATGATGTTATACTGATGCAGCCTTTATGCAGTTTTTACATCTCATGGAACTTCCCATTGGAATGAGAAGAGGAAGGACACCAAAGAAGACAGAGCAAACTTCAATATCTGCAATGTTTAAATTAATATTCCCTCATAAGTTAAAAGAAAAAGAAAAAATATACTCCTTTCTCCAAGGTGCATCAGGTAAAATGAGCTGTTTCATGGAAGATTATTTCAATATGTGATCTTAGCAGCGAGATTATTATATGTGCAAAGATAAAAAGATTCATCGCCACCCACTATGGATGAATAGTTGGTGATATTGACAGATTTTGACGAAATGGAGAAATGAACTTATTTGATTACAGAAAAGGCATTATCTACCTTTATTGCTAACTGGAAATGGGCTTTTTGCATAACATGGAAAAAAATGAACTTCTGACTTACGGTTTTGCTGATTAGACAAGATAGATTATAGAAGAGCAATACAATGTAATTTTAGTTTAACATATATTGTGAATGCTCCAACACTGGAAGTTTTTAAGAAGATGTTGGATAACCGTTTGTCTGAAGTAGTGTAGGGTTTACTGCCTAAGCAGGGGGTTGGACTAGAAGACCTCCAAGGTCCCTTCCAACTCTGTTGTTGTTATTGTTATTATTGTTGTGGTTGTGGTTGTGGTTGTTGTGGTTGTGGTTGTTGTGGTTATCTGAAATCACTTAGGGTTTGCTGCCTGAGCAGGGGTTTGGACTAAAAGACCTCCAAGGTTTAAAACTCTGTAATTCTTTTAAGTAGGGAAGGAATAAGGAAACATACTAGGAAAACAATGAGGGACAAACATTCAGAGACAAAAATGTAATAGAAATCAGCAAATTTAGATGATATGAATTACACACCATCTAAATTTTTGTTTTACTGCGATATTTGAAATTTGTGGTTTATTGAAAGCTAACTGTTCTCCCTATCCCACCGTTGCTTTCCAGGTGTAGATTGATCATAATAAGAGTATTTTAGAAACTTTTCCATTCATAACCAGAAAACAAATGAAGGTTTTTCCATCACTTAAATTGCTTTGTGGGGCTTTAAATTTTCCATGGCTGATCTATGAATAAACTGATGCCGAAGTGCCACCCCGTGACATCAATCACAGCAATCTCATTTCTGAGCAATGGTTTTGAATTACGTGGCTTCAATAGAAGGGCGAAACATGGCGCTTTTCAAAGTCATTCAAAGATTCACTGGAGCCAGATAGCATTTATGAAGTCTCAAAGGCTGGATATCTGGCAGATCAGGAAGAAGAGGCATGAATGAGAAGTGACAACACTTTCCCAGGGGAAAAAACAAGGACATGCTCTCAGCTGAGGCTAGTGGATTCAGAAATGTTTAAATGATAGGTTATGTTCCACAGAAGAGAAAATCTATGTTGGTTTCCCTTCCATGTATGTAATTAGTAGAGAAGACAATCATCTGCAAAAAAAAAAAAAAGTGACATGCTTCACTCATCCTTCTAGGAATGAAGCTCCATGATAAGGCAGCATAGCAGGACTTGGGGGTGTGGGGTGAGGAGGATTTCAAAGGCAATAAGGCTTTCAACATATATACTGTGATGATAGATTACAGCCAGCTTTGTGATTCTCCCTCTCTCTGATTTCCCTAGTTGAAATAAAAAAAGCATTGTGTTCTTCAGAGCATCGTTCCTTACCACATTCATTACACACACACACACACACACACACACCACACACACACACAGCCCACAAATTAGATGTACCAGACCTCAGGTGGAAAAATCTGGGTGACGGGGAGAAGCATAACACTTTTCTGTCCTCTGTACTTTTGCATTTCGTTTGTGCCCAGAATACAAATAGTGTTCAGCAGCTGATCCTTGGAAATCGTGGACCTTCTCAACCAAAGTGGATAGTCTTAAAAGAAGTCTGGGACTTCACTCTTCATCTTCAGTATTCAATTTCAGGGCTGATTGGTCACTAAGCAGACATAATAAACTGCGCACGTTGTTATTGTCTGCAAACTTGTTTTAAGCAAACTTCCTAAAGCATGGATCTGCAATCTTGGCAACTTTACAACTTGTGGACTTCACTTCTCAGAATTCCTCAGCCAGCACATGGGCTGAGGAATACTGGGCAGTGAAGTCCACAAGTCGTAAAGTTGCCAAGATTGCAGATCCATGTCCTAAAGCCAAGGGATTTAAGATAGCTTTCATGTTACTTTTAATACACTTGAATAATCTATTTGTATTTAGTTGATGAGTAGTCTTTTTTTAAATGGTGGGGAGGTTTTTAGGTTCTTCCTCAGTTTTCATTTCAATTTATTTTATTTGAATACTGCCCCATGATCTTTTGTTCCTAAATGTGAAACATTCTTTCCCACTCTCTCCATTTTGACTCATTTTCTTTTTTTTACCCCCGCCCAGTTTCAGCTAGTGACATTGATCCAAAACATTTCCATTTCCTTCTGCATGCCACGATGACTTCTGCTTTCAAAACAGATGGGTAGAGAAGGAAGCCAGGCACAATCTCTATCCTTGGACAGATGTCTTATAAAAATAAATGAATTAGGAATCGTGCTAATTAATTCTTTATTCCATCTTTCCCCAACTCTGCCATTTAAATACATTGGATTACATTCTAACCGTTCTGGGAAACTATCTGGAATAGGCTGTTTGTTTGAGGTTTCAAATTTAAAACATGGCATTGCTTTTGGAATACGAAAGAAAACCGTATTAGCCAGTCATAGAAACAAAGAGAATGTCTATCTTTCTCTCCATTTAGAAACTCATGGTCTGCACTATATCTGCTATAAGCTCAGGATTTTGGAGTACATCCAGTTGGATTAAACCCAATCAATTCTTCACAAACAAATATGCAGTGCTGGTCCTTATTCACCCTTGAAGCATTGATGAGACTCTGCATGAAAGTATTGCCCTTTTACAGGTGTTTGGGGGGGGGGTTGTGCACTGCTGAAGTCTACTGAGAGGTTTACATTATATTTAGGCAGCAGTGGAGATCCGCATTTGCAATTACAAAGATCTGAGAAGTAAAATCATGTTTAACTGCAGTTTTGCAGACATCATGGTCTGGCAAACCAGTGTATGGAATCTCGATATGTATTATAATGTGAGTTTCAAATGTTACAAAAAGGGGAATTAGAAAGAGTTTAGTCATTTGGGCTCTTTTCACTTTTTTGTGAACTACTTCTCTCTTAATTCGGGCTATGCGGTGGCTCAGTGATTAAGACACTGGGCTGTGGGCTGGAAAGCTGGCAGCCCAGGTTCAAGACCCAAGGACAGGGTAATCTCTCGTTACTTGCCTCAGCTCCGGCTAATCTAGCAGTTCAAAAGCATGCAAATGCAAGTAGATAAATAGGTACCACCACTTCAGTGGGAAGGTAACAGTTCTCTGTGACATCCTGCTGGCCACATGACTGCAGAAATGTCTTCTGACAGTGCTGGCTCAATGGCCTTGAAGTAAAGATGAGCCCTGCCCCTTATAGTTGGCAACAACTAGCAGAATAAAATCTGCAGGGACTCCTTTTTTCTCTCTCTTAATATAGTATCTGCAATTCATAAAAATGATCCTTGAGGAATAACCCACTCTCCCTGCTTAGTAGTGTTCCTCTACAAACTAGAGATTAAGAAAGAACAAGAAAGTTGCAGTAAATGCTTGGAGCAAATCTTTTTTTGCAACTATAGAATCCTTCTGACTGCAGAGGAGGGGGCTGTGGAAAAAGAGACTAAAAGGAATGGCTGGGCAGACAAAGCTTTTCCTTTTCTCTGAAGTTAATTTAAAAAATAATTGCAGCTGATCAGGGATGCATTTCCCAATGTATGAATTTTACAGTCACATCAGAGGCGGGGTCCTACCATTGTGGCGCACTCTATCGCTCCGGTAGCGGCCCGCCGATTGTGTCATCGCATGCATGACCGCTTTGCTGGGCTGTGGGCACCGCCATCTTTTTTTTTTAAATGCATGTTTTTTGGCTCTCTGCACATGCGCAGAAGTAAAATTGTCCTTCTGCGCATGTGCAGAGAGCCAAAATTGCGCGAGAGGACGTGAGATCATGCGCGCATAGCGTGCATGCACGCACACAGGGTCGCAATGCACACTGGTAGTGACAAGTAAGTAGAACCCGGCCCTGAGTCACATGATTATGATTCGTGACCTTCCTTTACAGTTTCCCAGAAATTAAGTCAATGGAAAAGCCAGCAGAAAATCAGAAGTCGTGGACACTTAGAATCCTTCCTTAATGATCCACATGGTTCTTGATTAATAATGGCAACCAGACTGGCCTTCGCTAAATGGACAATCACATGTTTCTCTTTTACTTATGACTGGGTTGCTTAACGATGGAGTTTCCTGTCCCAATTAGCATAATTAAACGAGAACTACCTGTAGTCCTTCGTGTTATTTTCTTACAATTCTTTAATAGCTCTAAAAGGCATATTTATGCCATTGAATATTTTCAGGTTGAAACTACTGTAAACCTAAATGCGGGGTTGAGGGACTTAGCCTCAAAGGGGTCATATGCAAGGAAAAGATTATGGGTACCTCATTCCAATGACCAAATTGATGCACAGCATGGCAGAGGTATATGTGAGAATAAGAACAATCAACCATCCAATTGAAGTCCAAATTCTTTTTTTTTATATGAGTCATATATATCACACCCACATTAAAAAGGATGGGCTTCGATCACATAATTACAGCTGCCATCTTGATATTTTTTTATTCCACACCTCACAACAGATGCCTTGAGGCAGGCTGAAAAGAAACATGAATTGACCCAAAGAGGCCAGTAGGCAGAGTGAATCCTTGTCTGCCTGTTCGGCAAAGGGATGAGTTTTGCATATGAAAGTGTTGAAAGGACTATCCTATAAAGAAGGTTTAATGGTGGACAGGAGCATATGGCATGGCTCTTGTCCAGAAAAGGTGGATCACATGCTTCCAGGTTCAGGGTCCAGAGAAAGAAGGGCGTTGCTTCAAGTCCCTGAGTTTTTTATATCCTCTGTTGGGCCCCACCTCAGAGTTTCCTGTTCATGTAACTCTGGTTGGTGGTCAGACTCCCAGGGGCATGCTGGGGCAACTCTTGTGGGCTGTCCCAGGCTTGACTGATGTAATCTTCCCAGGTGTTATGTGGTAAACTAGGTAGAGAGCTAATCCTGTCTTTGATATGTAGAATAGGCTGCTCATTGGCAAAGGTGGGGGCCACCAATTAGTCCGTCCCTCCCAAAAGCATGTTTCTGGCGATAATATTTCCTAGGAGATTTCATTTTTCTAGGAGAGGGGTGGGTGCTAACTTCCTACAGCATATTCATGCTCTGCGCAAACTTGAGTCTCGTTCTGTTGATGAACAACATGTGTCTAAAAATGTTCAATGGAAGTAACACCTGATTATTTCTGAGCCTGCCTGAAACCTTGTTATGATTGGTTTCACATTTGGAACACAGATCTTTCTTTAAAGTGAGTGAAGCTTATGGCCCTTCTTTTCCTGCACATTTTCATAATCTTTTGGTTTTGTTTCCCTTGTCATCCAGGATGTCCATGAGGAGCCTTGTCTCTCCTCAGCTGGAGCTTAATGGAGCTGGGAATATGGTGAACTGCACTGTTAAAACAGAAGAAAAGAACGAGAGCTACTACAAGTTGACTCAGGGGGAGGCTCCTTGCACATCACCTGGTTCCAACAGCCCCAGTAAATCACCCTTGCCACTGGGTGACTTTGCTGATCCCTTAATCCTCCCACAGGTGGGCCACCTTCTCTCAGGCGTGTGTGTACATGAAGCATACCAGCAGCGGGTTGCTCCCACTTCAGCCCGGTTTGGTGAACTGGTGGCAGCGGTGGGGGGACACTTTGCCCACCTGCCCGGGATGCTCCCCCCCACACACCCGGGACATTTCTGCGCACGTGCAGAAGCATTGCACGCATGAGCGCACAATTAAACCGGTAGCGATGGGATTTAGAACCCATTACTGAAGTATACCTTGTCACTCCCAAGGGACCCGGTCACTTTTAACTTAGGGAAGTGAAGCACTTTGGGGAGAAAAGGGTGTGTGTGTGAGAGAGAGAGAAAGAGGGAGAGAATGAGAGAAAGAGAGAAACCTCAGTAATCTCCTCAACTGTTAAATCAGCTCTCTAAGTCACCAGCCAGGTCTGCAGCTCCTTCGCTACACTCTAGAGGTTGTTTGGACAAACCCTGCTTGAAAGTAAGACTGTGAAGATAAGCATATCTGTTATCCTTCCCTTTTTAATTTCCTGCAGGGTGCTGGTGATTGACAGTGGCTCACTATCTTTCAGGAATCTGTACCTCCAGTGGACAAGGCATTAGATTCCAGGAACTCTGTGCTCGAGCCTGCAGTTAGCCACCAGGAAAAATTGGATTTCAATAAAAATCTAAGAGAAGGTAGGAAGGACATTCTACAGACATGGTATTTCTCCCACCCCACACATCCAGACCAAGAACAATACGCATCCATTTACAGATTGTTTTCTTTTGGGTTTTTCTTCTTTTACTTGCTGGGAAGAGACATAATTGTGTAGTAGAGTACTTGCTTTGGTATCATGGGGCCCACGATATTCAGACTCTGGCAGTGTTGTGAAGCTGGGCTGGTGGGAGGGGTGAGAATGAAATGTCTTTTTTATTTATAAAGGCAATGACATCATCTGGCAACAATCATGGGCTTCCCTGTTCCCTCTGAATTTAACTGCAATCCTCATACTAAAAGAGGGGGAGCTGGGAGACATTCCCAAGAAGAATATATTGTTGTGAGCAATTCCTGTTATAATGCAAAGTATGTTGGGGGTGGCTTGATCTTGAATAGTCAATTAAGTCCTACTGAGATTCAAAAGGTCTGCTTCTGGTGCTGAAGAAAACTATTAAAACTGGACACAGTTCATGTTCTCCTTTCTCATGCAGTTTTCCTCCCCCACCCCCACTTCATCTCATCCCACCACTACATGTTTTGTGTGAATGATCTCAGGATGGGAATGCAAATTTCTTCAGCATTTCTTCAGTATCTTTTGCCAGATCTTTATACTGTCAGCTGTAAATTTAAAAGGAGGGGTTTTTGTTTTGCTTTACCCTAATACAGGCATGTACACACTTTTGGGGTAGAGCATAGTTCTTTGCATTTTGAAGCTTTCTGTTGTAGGTGAGGCTATAAGGACTTCACGATGTGCAATGACATTTAAAAAATTTAAAACTATTGCAACACTGGCCCATGTTAAAATCCTATAATTGCAAAATTAAGCAATGTTGTACAAATAGGATGTATAGTGTCACTTTAGGCAGACAACTACCTTGAAAAATGCGTAATATTTTTTAAATGATTGTATTTGCTCAATCCCATTAGATTAGAAGTAACTATAATGTTATAAATTAAATAACACTAGATTTACAAGAGCAAATCTATGTTCCGTCCCAGTTTTTGCATTCAGATGCTTAATTCAGTTAATCAGATGCTTAATTAAAGCCACAAATTTCCTTGATTATCTTGGTCTGTCCTTGTAGTATTATCCACCACGAGCCAACCTAGTCTTCATTTCTATTATTATGCATTATAATATTTTAAAAAACTATTACATTTCTCAATTGCAAACCTATTTATTGGAACTGTCATATTTTCTTGCAACAGTGATGCCGACCATTGAAAAGTTACTGTCCAGTGAATGGAAAGAGAGACTTCTGGGGAAAAATCCTATGGAATCCAAAGAGGTAAAAGGTGAGCAAGGAGTTTAGCTCAATTGAGAATGTGTTAATGCCCAGGACAGAGAAAACTAACTCAATCAGAATTTAAAACCCTTCTTTTTTTAACTTTATTTAAACTAAATTCAAAACCAAGACATTTTTAAATTCATACCATCAGAATTCAGGGAATTTTGGTTTATTTTAAAGCAGGGGTCTCTAACCTTGGCAGATTTAAGACTTCTGGACTTCAACTCCCAGAATTCCTCAGCCAGCTTAGGAAGTCTTAAAGCTGCCAAGGTTGGAGACTCCTGTTTTAAAGGATAAAAAGTAATTCAGTCCAAGAAGTGGTTTCCAATCATGAGACCATATAATTCTCCCAACTTCTTCAGGCATATCCCTACATTCTGATCCAGCATGCTAGTTGGAATTTAGGAGTTGTATTCCAAAGTATCTGCCAGGCACCAGGATGAGAAAGGCTGAATTACTCACATAACTACATTGGTCCCAATTATGTGAGAATTAATCTTTTAACAATTTCATATACAATTCTGTGGATCTTTGAGTACAATTATCTGTCAATAAAAACTAAAAAAATAAACTGGTTTGGATCCTGTAGAACTTCAGCATCTTATATCTCTTTACGCTCTTTAGGATCTGGATTTCAAAATGTAAAGTGTGTGTTGCATGATTTTTTTATGCCAAACCTATAGTTTGCAAAGCAGGTCTCCCCTGTTTTCCTTTGTCCTAAAAATCCCCTAGATTTTTTTGATACTTGCAGGATACCCACTAAGAGGACAACCTTAATGTTTCAGAATGAAATTTCACTATTCTCCTGTGCGCTGCTTGGAGAGTCCAAGCATGGGTTATCTTCTCATCTGGTTGGCCAGGGACTGAGTTGCAATTTCTTTGCCCATGACTCTTCCTCTGGCCGAGGCTCCAGTTTTTTCAACTCAGCCGGTCTTGAGGGAAACAAATGGAGTTGCTCCTGGTTAATTTCAGTGTATAGTTGCAATTAATTGTTTTAAATTTGGATTTAGTTGGACTTTATTAAAAAACAACAACAGAGGGTTTTAAATTGGCTGGAAGGTATCTGGGGTGTTTGTGGGTGGCTGCAGCCTCCATGCCCAGCGCAGTGTTCGACCACAGGCTAGCTGCCATTGCCACATGCTGCCATTTGCAATTTGTTTGCAATTTGACCGCAAAACTGACTTCGGCTTTGAAGCCCGACATCGGCTGCCTCTTTAGGCCCACAGCAAGCCTTGCTGTTCGGCTTGCTGTGGGCGGCCATTTTGTGGGAGGTTTTTTTTGCTGTAGCTCCGATCAGCTTGGAGCCCAGGAGGGGCGCAGCAAGCATTTAGAAGAGCTTGGAGCGGCAGCCTTATCTGAGCAAAGGCTATTTTTCTTATTCCACGCGAGTGGCCATATTGCTGGCTGGCAGTCATGAGGCAGTCAACGTTTCTGGCTTAAGTGGCTGTATTGCCACCAAAACAGCTGCTGCTAGTTTCACTTTTGGGCTGTGCCTGCTGCTTCTGCCACTGCTGCTGCTGCTACTACTTGTCTCCACTTATTGTAAGGTGCAGTGAGTACTACTGATCCCTCCTGGGACAGCATTCCCTGTTGTAATTGGAGTCTGGAGGAATGATTCATCAAAACTAATTGCTGCCACAACTATTATGGCTGAGTGAAGAACCTCTATTAGCCGCAGTTCTGTTGATTCTTTCACCTCTCACAGGATGGAGCATGTTCCCAGCCCAAAAAGGCTAGAAAGGAGGCAGAGGACCCTTCTACCAGGTCCAAGTCCTCACATTCCAAATCCAAATAATCTGCTTCTGATAGGGATGCCCTTGGGAGACAAAAGGTGGTTTTGAGGAGGCTCCTGCAGCTGATAACCCTGTGACTATGGATCATCATGGTCTCCTAATGTTTTACCTGAGCCTCAAACCAGTTCCCTAGTTCCTATCAGGGAGGAAGGGTTGCTGACTTCTGGTTATTCAGTTATGGAGCACAGTCTGGAGTGGCAGTCAGACCTTCTGCCTCTTCTGCCACCTTTATGCCTACAGCAGCTGGACTTAGGCCTTCTGAGCTCCCAGCCCAGGGGTTGCCTGTAGAGCTGAATAATGCTATTCTCAATACCATTGCCATGGAGATTGATGCTGCTCTGGCCCAAAGGGGCTTGTTAGGCCAAGGGTCCAGAGCTCCTCCTCACAGTTATTCTCAGAGTAGGGACTTCATTAGATAATCTCGTTCCCTGACTCCATCTGAACATCGTGTTGCATCCCAAAGAGAGGTGGGTATGACGATTTGGAGGAAAACTTGGGGGTATGACGATTTGGAGGAAAACTTGGGGGATTTTTATTTTTCTGAAAATGAGGGCACTTCTCCAGGTAAGCCTGCATATTCAGGTCTCTTCAATCCAGCCCAGTTTAGCACATTACTGTTTAAAGCCAAGGCCACTGCTAACTTAAGTGTTCGTGTGCCGCGGAGGATCGGCCTGTAGCCCCTCAGGACCTCTCCGCCAGCCTGTTTTTAGACCAGATGTTGGAGGTGGTTCCTTCACCACAATATTTTGTGGATTCAATTACACAGCAGTGGAAACAACCTGGTTCTATACCGGCTCCTAGTGGCATTCATAGGTGTATGTACTCCACTGAGCAGCAGATGGAGGAACTCCTGGAACTTCCAGTCATTGATCCTCCTCTGGCCAGTTTGGTATCCTTGAGTCTTCTTCCTTCTGATTCAGCAGAGGGCCTTAATACTGAGGATAGGAAGGTGGAACTATCTGCTTGTAAAACTCATCAGGCAGCTGCTTGGGCTATTAGATTTGCAACACGGACCCTTTTCAATCAGGTTTCAGGCCCGGCTACAGCACTGAAACTGCTTTGGTCACCCTGACGGATGATCTCTGGCGAGCCTGAGATGGAGGCTACTCCTCCATCTTGGTGCTACTTGACCTCTCAGCAGCTTTCGATACCATTGACCATGGTATCCTTCTGCGTCGTCTTGGGGAGATGGGAGTGGGAGGCACCGTGTTACGGTG
>JANHGD010002321.1:17879-28067 GCA_027560375.1 Imantodes cenchoa
TTAAAGATTTTGTTTTGATTAAATAAGCATTTACAATTTTGTTATAATTAAATAAGCATTTATAATTTTGTTATGTTTAAATAGGTGCATTTCATTTTAATAAAATGGAAGTTCTCTGATAATTATTTTACAAATGTATTTATCTTTTTAAAAAAAAATCATATTAGCGGTCTGCGGGATTTACAATTATGAATTTGGTGGTCCACGGGACTTAAAATTATGACCTTGGTGGTCCCTGAGGTCCAAAAGGTTGGGGACCCCTGAACTAGATAGTTGGGCAAACAGGAGCATCATCAAGTAAATCAACACCGCAGAAACATCGTGAGGTAAATTCTCACAGAGCACATACAGAGGAAAAAGACGGGAAACAAGGAAAGTCCCCCTTCACACTCATAGCGATCAATCACAGCTTAGGTTACCTCACGTAGTGGCCAGCTCTCTTCAAACAATTAGCTATAATAAATGTGTGTTCTTACTCATTGTACAGGTAGTCCTAGACTTACGACCACAATTGAGCCCAACAAATGTCTGTTGTTAAGTGAGACATTTTGTTCAGTGAATTTTGCCCCATTTTACGACCTTTCTTGCCACAGGTATTAAGTGAATCACTGCAGTCGATAAGTTAACACGGTTGTTAAGTGTATCTGGCTTCACTTGCCATTGGCTTTGCTTGTCAAAAGGTTTCCAAAGGGAATCGATCACATGGCCTTGGGACACAGCAACGGTCATAAGTATGAACCAGTTTGCCAAGCATCTGAATTTTGATCACATGCGCATGGGGATGCTCCAAAGTATGAAAAATAGTCATAAGTCGCTTTTTTTTAGTGCCGTTGTAACATTGAGGCCTGGGTTTTTGCAGAATATATCTGAAGTAGCATAATTTTAGCCTGGTCATTTGTGCCCCAAGTGACAACTCTGGGTTGATTTGTTCAATGATCCGTCAGTTTGTTTTCTTGGTTGTCCATGGTATTCTCAGAAGTCTTTTCCAACACCAATGTTAAGAGGCATCAATATTTTTACAGCTCCCACAAAGCCTCCTCTAACTTTATGCCTTACAGATGTGTTTTGGCTTGCTGGCTATATGATGACAAAGATGTCCAACATTTGCAGGACACCAGATTGGAGAATTATATTAAGGCAATCTGTGATTTTATCCACTTGTGGTTGATTCAATAAAGCAATATTAGACAAGCATATGTCTAGTCTAACAAAGAGAAGGACTAGGGGGTGATATGATGGCAGTCTTTCAATATTTGAGAGGCATCACCAAGAAAACTTCTCCAAAGTACCTGAAGGCAAGACAAGAAGTAATGAATGGGAACTTATTAAAGAAAAATCCACCCTAAAAGCAAGGAGAAATTTCCTGACAATGAGAATAATCAGTCGAATGGCTTACCTCTGGATGCTGTGGGTACTCCAACATTGGAGGTTTTTAAGAAGAGGTTGGACAGCCATTTGTCTGGAATGGTAGGGTTTCCTTCTTGAACAGAGGATTGGATTAGAAGAAGCGGTGGGTTGCTCCCGGTTCTATGAACCGGTAGCGCCGGCAGAGGGAGGCTCCGCCCACCCGCCCGGGACGCTTCTGCACATGCGCGTGCACAAACCGATAGTAACGGTTTTAGAACCCACTACTGACTAGAAGCCCACCAAGGTCCCTTCCAGCTCTGATATTATGTTAAGCCATGACTTAGCTGTTGTGTTAGTCAGCTTGAGTTTGTGTCTTTCCACATCAGCAACCATAACAGGGCATAATGAATAATGTTACTGAGTTTGCAAGAGTTCATGTGCCACAAACACGAATACAAATGATGAATGGAGTCAACTAAAAATATATTCATGACTGCTGCTTTCCTCTTGCGGTGTCTAGATTGCAAGATTGCCAGTTGGATTCACAAAGGGCAGAGGAATTGGTAGACATTCTCCAGAACTGTTCCCACCTGTCTGAAATCAAGTAGGTAGCCATTCTTTCCAAAGATCTGTAAACGGAAAGAGGCATTTCAATCTATTACTAACCTGAACAAATGTGTCAGTTTATCAGATAACCAACTTGGTGATGAAGGGTGCAGAAAATTCATGACTGTGGTGTCCCAGATGTGCATTTCTGGTCCTCTGAAGTAAGTCTCTGAAAATTTGTCTTTTTCATTTCATATGAAAATGCATTTGATTGCAAGAACTGTGGTGGCACAGTGGTTAGAATACAGTATTGCAGACTAATTCTGCTGACTGCTGACTGCCAGCAGTTCGATTCTCACTGGCTCAAGGTTGACTCAGCCTTCCAACCTTCTGAGGTCGGTAAAATGAGGACCCAGATTGTTGAGGGCAAGAGGATGACTCTGTAAGCCACTTAGAGAAGAGAAAAGCTGGTGGATAATGCGCAGAGGCGGAACCCTGGAGGAGAAGCAGGTGCGGCCAACAGTAGGAGCCTAAAAGTCCCATTCCGAACTCAGAGACACACAACACATACATTGCAGTTGTTCATCTAACTTGAAATAAAAATTGCTCATTTCCCCAGAATTCTTCACCCAGCCATGCTGGGAGTTGAAATCCACATGTCTTATGTTGGCAAATTTGAACACCTTTGCACTAAGCCATCAGTTAATATTAATGTGGCATTTAATTGCTATAGCTGTTTTCTAACAATCTCTCTCGCTTGTTTTGCTTTTCTTCAGTTTAAGCAACAACCAGCTTTCGCTTAAAAGCATTTTTTATCTCCTGGAGTCAGTGAATCTTTGCCCAAATGTTGTGAAGCTGGAAGCCAGGTATGCCTGAGGCTAATCAAGAAAAGGACAATTCAATTTTTAAGAGTGTTGTTATAATTCTGGGCTGAAAGTTGAGCAGCAGAAACATTTTAGCTTTATTATATGTGTCCACTTTCGTTTGGTTGAATATTCTCTGGAAAAGTTTCAATTGCATGTTTGCACTTATGCAGAATCAGTTTATTTCTAAATCAAATGCAGATAGTCCTTGACTTACGACCACGATTGAACCAATTTCCATTGTTAAACAAGATGGCTGTAAAGTGAATTGCACAAAATTTTGCAACCTTTTTGCCATGGTTGTTAAGTGAATCACTGCAATTGTTAAGTGAATCATGCAGTCATTAAATCCAGCTTCTCCCATTGAATGCTTGTTGGAAGCTTTCTGAGAAGGTTACAAGTAGTGATCACATGATCCCAGGACAATGCAACTGTCATTTGCCATGCACTCACACATGTCTGTAAGATGCTATGATGGTCGTAAGTGCAAGGCCTGGTGGTAATTCATTAGTTTGAGTGCCATTGTAACTTTGAATGGTCATTAAACAAACGGTTGTTAAGTAGAGGACTACCTGTATAGAATAGCCTGCTTCAAAGGGAATTAAATCTGGAAGGGCATTGGGCTCCTGGAACTTCTCACCATGAGAAATGGAGGTGCGTGGAACAATGTGTTCGTGCATAATTTCTTAGGCTATTTCCTGCAGACCTTTGGTCAACTTTACCACCAAGACATGATCTTTCTCTTCTCTTTAGTGTTGATCAACAAATTGCAGTTTTGACTTTTGTGATTAAAAGAGGGCCTGATGCCTCTCAGTCAAGGTATGTGTCAGACCTTCAAGGAAGACCTGATGTTGGAGAAGAGCAAGCAGAGTCAAGCGAGTTATCAGCCTGGAGTCATTATGATGCTCGAAATGGCCTAACTCCTTTTGAATTCCATTTATTGTTATCTAGCACCAATTCAGTGCTGACCTTTAGCTGACTAGAGTAGGCAAAAATGTGATTTGTGATTCATCTTAACTGGAACTTAACGTGTGGTCTTGATTCTTCATGCCTGACACCAGATTAGGAAATCTATGACATGTAGATAAAGACTATTTTTATGGATAACCTATAGTGACAGAATTTTACAAATCTAAATGTTGTTCCCTGTCCCTCAATTTATCTTCATGTGAACTAGGGAATGGCTTATCTGAGATGTTTCCTCAAGTTCTTTCTTGGCCAGGCTCCTTTGATGCCACCATTGCCTTGATAGTGGGTCTTCCAGTTGACCTTCAAGGCCATTCTCTCTGTCCTCTACCTTATAGTAGATTTCTAGCCACATTTGACCAATCACATTGCTGGACTTTTGGTGCTGAAGTTCTTGTACCCATTGTATAATATTTTGTCATTTGCCTTTGCTATAGGAATTACAATTTTCATGATGTCCAGTTCAACAAATGTCAACAGATGGAGGTGACATCAAAGAAAATATGGTACAATCACTTTGTTAGTATCTACTTAGTTTGGTCCTCTAAACGCTTGGAGGAGAAAGACCATTGTATGTGTCACTGGTTCTGAAGAACACCATTAAGAATCTAAATTTTTTCTGAATCATGTTTAGGGTTTACTATGTTGTGTGAATCTAGCATAAGAAGATTTAGACTTACCTGGCTTAATCAACACTTGAATGGTGATTTTCCTTCTTTATTAGCTTGGCAGCAGCGGTGGATTCCTATCGGTACGGCCCGGTGCGGTAGTCCGGTAGTGGCCCGCTGATTGCGCAATTTGCGTTCAATGGCTCCGGTGCTGTCTTTGCTGGTCTGCCCGCGGCACCATCTTTTTTTCCTAATTTTTGGCGGGTTTTTTGCTCTCTGAGCATGCGCAGAAGGGAAATCGTCCCTCTGTGCATGCGCAGAAGCAAAATCGTGCAAGCGGACGCTCATGCGCACATGATTTTCAGCCATTTTTTGCTCTCTGAGCATGTGCAGAAGGAAAATCATCCCTCTGCGCATGCACGGAAGCAAAATTGCGTGAGGGGACGCACACGTGTGAAACGTCACAATGCGCAGGCAGCGCACCGGTAGGAAGGTAAGAGGAACCTGCCCCTGCTTGGCAGATAATCATTTTCATGATAAAGATCTCAAGAACTTGTGCTTAGGGCTGAGAAAGTGCAGCAGCATATCAGGACATTCACTTAAAATTGACAAGAATGAATACTCATTCTGAGTATTCATTCTTGTCAATTAATGTAAATGTCCCGAGCTTGGGAGCACTTTGAAATTTTGGATGCCTGCATCAATATGTTTATGTTAGTGTTCCAGAAGCTTCCATTTTGGAGAAGATACATGAGGATGCATCTGAACATTTTGAAATCTTCCACTAGGTCCTGTGCCAAAATCAATAAAATTCAAAAATTGCTTCAATTAAATTCACAGTCTAAAGTAAAATATGCAATAACAGAAGATAAATATGCACATTGGATTAGTAATCTTTTCTTTGCATTCTTTTCTTTATCCTATCATCAGTTTGTCAAATAATTCTCTCGGTGACTCAGGAGTTCTGAAGGTAATGAATTCCATCCAAAATCTGAAGAATTTGAATTCTTTAATGTAAGTAAAGGTTTCTCTTTAATTAGTGATATCTGTAGAGATAAGTACCCTCAGACAGATCTTAAATAATCCTGAGTTAATCCTCATTGTAGACATTGTCTGGACTATACCACTTTTTGGTGACATTTGGGAATTTACTATTCTTGTTAAGTGCTATTTTTATATTATTACTAGCTGTACCCGGCCACATGTTGCTGTGGCTCAGTCTGGTTAAATGGAAAAGAAAGAAAATAACTGTGTTGCTTTTATGTCCAACAGATGGTGCAGGTTTTTTTTTTTAAAAAGCATGTTTTTACCTGTCACAGGTGTGACATGTATATATTTTATATAGTAGCTATATAAAAACACACGCGTATTTAAATACAAAGTTGTGTCAAAATTTCAAAGCAATCGATGAAGAACTTTTGGAGATTTAAGATTTTGAACAAACAAACATTTACATTTTTATTTATGTAGATGCATTAATAATTTTGAAAGTTGGGAACCTGAAGATGTCTGGACTTCAGCACGCTGGTTGGGTAATACTGGGAATTTAAGCCCCCACACATTTTCAGGTTCCATACTTTCAAACCATTATTTTATATGCTCCTGATGTAAGAGAGAGAGAGAGAACGGAAAGTGAGCAGCGGTACAACATTAAAAATATCAGCCTATTTAATTTATGTATTTTTTTTTACCCTCACACACCAATACCAAGTAGCTAGGACAAGGTGCTTAGAGCTTTGAATACCATGAAAGGAATTCTCTGTGGTCAGATTCGCTTCTGTATACAGTATAATCATATTTGTGTTCCTGACAATGACCATTTCTGTTCTCTTTCCTTCCAGTCTGGATAATAACCAAATGTCACTGGATGGTGTCATTTCCTTGCTGGAATTCTTCTCTGGCTTAGAACATATCACTTCAGTGCATTTAGGGTATGTAAAAAACAACAACAACCCCAGTTTTTCACCATTGACCTTCTCAATCCAATAGGTCAGCAGTCTTCAGTCCAGTCTGTCGTACCACATCTTTATCAACAGAACTCTATCAGCTGTGATAGGCTACAAAACTCTTTCAGCTGCTCTGGCCTAGAGGTAGAGCTCTTGCTTCACAATCAGGAGGTTGTGAGTTCGATCCTAAGTAGAGGCAGATGTAGGGTCTCCTGCTTGGGCAGGGGGTTAGACTAGATGACCTGCAAGGTCCCTTCCAACTTTGTTCATCTGTTAATATCTCCAGGGGCAAATCTCTTGAATGGTTGGGACTGGAGGAAGTTGTGTTCTGATACAACTGGATGATTTGGGTTTGGGGGTTTCTTGCTTGTTCATGTGCCTATTTTGTGCCTTAAGGTCAGACAATAGCTAAGAGTAGACGTTGGAGTTTTCTTGATAACCTTTTTTGTCCTTGCCTTCTTCCTAGGGTTGAGATAGACTGGTCTTAACTTTCTCAGTTGACTTTTGAGCTTAACACAGGAGTAGAATTTACCCATCTCCCAGTTTCTACTACAGAGCATGGTAGCTGTGTTTCTCAACCTTAGGAATGTTAAGAAGTTATGGACTTCAACTCCCAGAATTCTGACTGGGGAATTCTGGGACTTGAACTTCATACGTTTTTAACATTGTCAGAGAAACACTGCACCATGGCAATATTTCAGCAATATTTCTCCTTATTTAAAGCTGTTCCTGCATTTTACAATAGGCTGGCCAAAAAGAGCGGGAATTATATTTATGCAAATTAATTAGCTGGAATTGGGTTCTTTTTCCAGGCTTGTCGGTAGCAAAGACGACAACTATCTTAAACTCCTATCTATGGAGATGGGCTCAGAGTGGGTGGAGGTATCACATCAAGTTGCTGTACAATTGAAAAATCCTGGCTGAGAAGTCAAATTCATCTCACTTGAGAAACGGATTCTACATTCATTTAGGAATCGCTTTATTCATAGCATTTGTGCTTTTTCTGATAGTTTGGGAAGCATCCAAAGATGTCGTTTAAACTTTGGAGAACAAATCAGGTGAGGATTGTCTTCATTTTGACGTATCTTTCTTTTCAGGTAGGATTTATCTTGATTATGAATTAACAGGCAGGGATGTGGGTTCAATTTTGCATTTTATTAAAAGACATCAGTTTTGCAGACCTGGAGCTCACAATAAATAAACCATGTTAGTTGAAAAAGATGCTGTCAGATTTCTTCTAATCTTGGTATAAAGATGCTTGTTGGTCAACCATTTGCAGTTTTTTCCCCGAAGTACTATTTTCCAAAGCACCCGAAGGCTGGACAAGGAATAATGGATGGAAAGTAAACAAGGAGAATCGAGAACTAAGGAGGAACTTTCTGACAGTGAGAACCATCAACCAATGGAACAGAAGTTGCCTTCGGAAGTTGTGGGAGCTTCATCACTTGAGACTTTCAAGAAGAGATTGAACTGCCATTTATCAGAAATGGTGTAGGGTTTCCTGCTTGAGCGGGGTGGTGGTAGACTAGATGACCTATAAGGTCCCTTCCAACTCTGTTAATCCAGTTGTTTTGGGATTGCACCCAAGGTACTACTGGTACTATCTCTGCTTTCTTTTTATGAGTTGTTCCACTTCTTTTTGCAAATCTTTGTATTTCCTGTTTTCTTTCCCTCCTGTTCTGTGTCTCCAGGTACTGCCCCCTCTATTATCCAGACTGGCTGAGGAATTCTAGGAGTTGAAGTTTACACACTTCAAAGTTGCTAAGGTTGAGAAGAGTTCTGGCATCTGGCACCTGTCTCCTGCCTCTGGCTGCCTCTTCTTTAGCCTGGCTTTCTGTTGAGTTAATGGTCACCATTTTCACCATAGCAGGGACTTTGCCGAGATATCTCTTGAAAATCACATCCTTCTTCCAAGTGCCATTACTTTGTGGCAGGACAAATCAGAGCTTTTCTGCAGGTTCAATTGTGACTGAATGAACTTCTAGAAAAGGGGCGTTGGTCTTACCTGATACGCTCCTTCTCGTAAGGTGGAATCCAATCAGATGAGGACTGAGTCTGTTAATTTTAATTCTGAGAGCACATCTTGCCTTGACCCCCAGTTACGACAAAAGCCGAAGGAAACAGACCTGACATGGTCTCTAGAGATGAGCTGCGTCAGCCAGAGTCCATGCCTAGGTAGGAAAGTCTAGAAAGTCTATAATAGTACATGCAGTCTATAATGGAGATGCTGCAGACCACAGGTAAGAAGAGACCCTTGAACATCGATCCATGCCCAGCGAGACCAGGATGGGACTGGATGATAGTGCTACCCTATGAGAAGGAGCGTATCAGGTAAGACCAGGTCACAGCCTTCTCCAACCAGATGGACTCCAGAGTCATTCTCGGAATTCCTCGCCATGGCTACGTTGGTGGAGGATTCTGGGTGTGGTGGTCTCAGTGTTCTCAACAGCAATAACCTGAGGGAGATTGCAATATATGAATAAATGGGCCAATGCTATGTTGAGCATCTGCATTTAAACAAAGATGAGGGCTTTGGCTGGATAGTTGGAGCTGCCATCTTGATTTAATTGACCATCATCCCATGGATACCCTTGGTACAAACCCTGGCCTCCTTCTCTCTTCTTTTGGGAAATGAAATCATCAACCAATTGCCAAGGAATTATTAGCACTGTGCGCAGTCTGAGTCAGGCAAGTTTTTCAACAGATGTCCAGATAATTGAAGTCTTCTATGACTGGTAGTCCTTAACATATGACTGGCTGCCTAATGACTGGTTGAAGTTACAATGCTTCCCCTCCACCAAAAGTTATTTACAGCCAGTTTCAAACCTCCCATGGGACTGTATTTAGGGTGCTTGGCCACCAGCCCAGATTTATGGTTATTTTCGGTACCCTATGATCACCTGACTCCAATTTTTTACAATTTTGCCAGAAACCAGCGTTTACTTTTCAGTTTCCAGCAAAATCCATCTTATAGTGAATAATAGAGCTGTTTCATGACTGCTATGAAAGAGTTGTAAAATTGGGTCTGATCATGCACTTTACAACTATCACAACTTACCATAACTGCCAAGCTCAATTATTGTGATATTATTTCCTTTTCTTGTATTCTTTGCTAAATGTTATCAGTTGGCTCCTTGCCCACAAATTATAATGCTAGGTACAACTTTCCTTTCTAGCCCTGGGATCACATACCAGGCTGGCCCCATTTTCTGCCAGTAAAATAGGTAGGAAACAGTTACCGTATATTCCGGCGTATAAGACGACTTTTTAACCCCAGAAAATGTTCTGCAAAGTTGGGGGTCGTCTTATACGCCGGACACTATGAGCAGGCATGTGATCCTTCGGGCGTGAATCCTCGATCTAGGCGCCGCTAAGGGTGACAGCCAGGGTCCCTCGCTGCAGGCCCCCGCAGGCTGATGGCTAGAGGACCGATTGAGCCAACCCGAAGTGCAGGCGCTACCGCGGGCATTTTTGTCGCTGCTGTAGCCGATGCTTACCAGCCCTTTCCCGGCGCATGCTCTGGCTTCCTCTTGGAGGCGGGGCGCTTCGCTAACCGCGAGCAGGGCTCCTATCGGGCTGAATGGCACAGAGAGGTGGCAGCGCGGATCCCGAGATCTCTCGGGTGCTTCTTTCCGTGGGAGGCGAAGGAGGTAACTGGCGATGAATGTGTTAAAAGAGAGGAGCCGCAGATCAAGGAACGAGCGCTGCGCTTCCTGGTCTCGTCCTTTCCCACTAACTCTGCGTTTTTCAAAACTTGGCTAACGTTAAGATGGGTGGACTTCAACTCCCACAATTCCCACAAAGGGCTGCTGGTTGGAGAGTTCTGGGAGTTGAAGTCCACACATCTTTAACGTTGCCAAGTTTGAGAAACGCTGCTATCTATACCCGTGACTTGTTTTTTGCTTTTTGCTT
>JANHGD010002327.1:28649-43086 GCA_027560375.1 Imantodes cenchoa
TTTTATGTACACTGAGAGTATATGCACCAAGACAAATTCCTTGTGTGTCTAATCACACTTGGCCAATAAAGAATTCTGTTCCGTTCTGTTTTTGTATGTATGTATGTCCCATATTATTTTTATATTTTATTTTTATTTATTAAATTTTTATGCCACCCCTATATCTTATCTTACCTCCCCTATAAGATGACTTTAGGCGGCTAATTATAAATTAACTGAAAACGTATCTCCTTCCTCCTCCTCCTCCTCCTCCTCCTCCTCCTCCTCTTTTCCTTACAATAACAACCTTGGGTGATGGGTTGGGCTGAGAGAGTGACTGGCCTAAAACAACAGTCCCCAATCTTTTTGGCACCAGGGACTGGTTTTGTGAAAAACATTTTTTCCAGGGGGATGGAGAATTGTTTCGCTTGCTCGCCCACAGCTGTATGGCCTGGTTCCTAATAGGCCACGGAAGGGTATTGATGTGGGGATTGGGGATCCCTGGCCTAAAGTCTTTTATGTCTAAGGCAGAACTAGAACTAACATTCTCCTGATTTCTAAACTGGTGCCTTAATAATCTTTCTTCCTTTCTAAGAATTAAAATAGTTATACAATATATGTTTTGTCTGTTATAAAGCTGGTTAAATTAAAAAACAAAAGTAAAGAAGAGCCAAAAAAATTCCAATAAAGTCAAAGGTCATACATTTAAAAATATTGTGGAATAAGAGTAGCAAATGATGACTTCTCAGAGGTTTCTCAGTACTGGTTTGCTATTACTTTGCTGTGGAATATCAGCACTGAAAAGCCAGATAAGAATAATAAATATGGTCTTAATTTGTACAGTTTGTTGGACCAGTTTTTGGCATGAGTTTGTTTGTAATTTCCAGCAAAAAAAAAAAATTCACATAGAAAAAAATTCTGTGCAGCTCTGAGTAAATCACAACTCTCACTTGAACTGAACATAATCTGATTGATTGCTACCAAAATGATCAAATAATTGTTAATTTTGAGATACAACTTTATCTATGTATCTCAAATGTAGCTCAAGCTTGCCTTACTAGCCTAACTTGCTTCCTGCTAAAAGGTTCATTGAGGTAGAAATTAATATGGTTCCCAGTGTTTAATGTACTGAAATGCAATCAGAAATGTTTTAGTGAAAAAATAAACATGTTTAGCTACTCAAATATACCCAATCAACAAGAACACCATTTTCGACAACTAATATTAGGATGCCATCTCATAACTATTGATCAGTTTCTTTAAATTGAGTAGGACTACTTTTAAATAGACACCTGTAGGATTGGCTGTTAAGATGCTAATTTATTTCTGACAGCATTCTCTGCAATATTGTATGTTTTTTTATTTATTTTTTACTCTTCTACATTAATGACACATGCCTTCAAGATCAGAAGTTCAAATAAGACCAACTGATGTATATTCACTGTATAGCCTTGATATTTTCATATTAAATACACAGAATTACTGTATATTTTAAATAATAACCACAGTAAGGTTTATTTGGATTCTACACTGCCAGTTTTATACTATACAAATTATCAATTTTGCCCACAAGGTGGTGCTCTCTCAAATATATTTGGTTTTTTTATGTTTGAAGTTATTTTGTCCCAAAAATATTTTAGCTTTATTTTTCAAAAATAAGATGAAGTCTTTATTTTAAAGTGTTTGAACAATAATCAATTTCCTTTATATAATTACAAGTTTTACAATACATATTTCAGCTCAGTATTCCAACTATATTTTTCTTGGCTTAACAATATGTTTTTCTTCTGATTTTGTATTAACTGTTAAATAAAATATTACAATTAGTTTACTGTCTAATTTGATCTCTCTCTTTATTGCTTCACATTAAGCTGACAAAATAACAATTTTAAAAGTTGCATGTACTACAAGATGGTATACATTTGTGGAGTTCATAGTGTTGTCTGAGCTTGATTGTTTGCTTTCATTATAGTACCCAATTAGGTAACATCATAAGGGCGAATGAACAGGTAAGTTAGCTGTTTATATATAGTAGCTTGTCCTGCCATTATTGGTGGGGGTGTGGCTTTGTTGTTGATAGTTCCTTGATTAGGATATTTTTTTCTATGTGATTCTTTGTCTGGTATTAATCCCTGCTTATCTAGGTATTTGAGCTGGAAAGGATGTGTTCTGGTCTTTTTGTTTCCTTATTCCCAAAGATGCTTTTTCAAAAGACAACTGGACTTTGTTTTTTCTTGAACATATTTTGCTTCTCATCCAAGAAGCTTCTTCAGTTCTTACTGAATGGTGGAGAATGGAAGAATTTATATTTATAACTGCTGAAAAGACTGTGTTATAAACAGGAGATAGGTGGTGTCATAGCCCTCACCCTCTGTTGATAAAAGGCTATTCAATCTTAATGTAGATGGCCTCTTTGACCCCCTCTTTCAAACCAGGGATCCTCTGCCCAGTGTGTGGACTTTGCTGTCTTCAAAAGAGTGATCTTTGTATTTCAAATGCAGATGGATATGTCCTGATGGGTTTGTTCTCCTATGTTGTGCCATGTTTTTATGAAGTTGTTTAGTTTCTGTAATGTACAGATCTGTACATGTCTCACTGCATTTTACTGCATACAGGGGGAAGGATACGACACCACCTATCTCCTATTTACAACACAGTCCTTTCAGCAGTTCCAAGAAGGTTCCATACCCATTTGCACTATTCAGGTGACCCTGAAAGCGCTCATAAACTTCCAAGTGGCTTCAACAATTGACAGAAAGAGTGTCAATGACCAGATGACTGCCAGGAATATAAATCTTTCCATTCTCCAGCATTCATTCAGAACTGAAGAAGGTTCTTGGCTGCCTTTTGAAAAAGCACCTCTGGGACTTGGATGACTGAGAATCTCATAGACATTTCCTTCTTAGCTTTTTAAATTGTCTCTTAAAAGACAATATACTGGGAGCAAACCTTATACTAATTCTCATTGTTACCTTGTTGGATAATTAAACATCTGCAAGCAAACAACCAAACTCAGAGAGCACTATGCACTCTATAATTCAACCCTGAGTGACAAATATTCTCTTTTTCATATTCAATTAAATATCTATTTCATTGTGGGAAAATAAACAGTACCCTAATTTTATGGAGCATTCTCGCCCTGGAGGAAAGGGCAGTCCCTACTGTAAGTATTTGAAAATTAATCAAAGCAGCAGCATTCCAGTTAGTGTTTGGTCCTCAAGCTAATCTAACTTAATGGCATTTCTAATGTATTACATTTCCATTGCATATTTTATTAATTATATATTTCTGTATGTGCCCTACTCTTATTTTGACTTTGTGTTCCCCTCCCCAGATGTTTTGATTGGAACAGGCTAAAATATTGTAAAGTCAGTCAATTTGGTCTGGAGGACAATTGCTGAGAACTCCTCTGTGTATATACCTGTTATTCACAGGCAAGGTGATAGACGCCCTGGGAGGCCCAGTGCAGGCCACACACAAATGTTTCTCTGTTCAGAGGCTGAAACTCCTGCTTGGATTTTGGCAGGGAGGATTTTCAGTTCCTGACTAGAGTCTCCCAGGGTCTCCCCATTACCCTGAGGCTCCTTGCACTCCTTACTGGAACTTCATCTGCTTAATGACCTGTGCAATTGCTTAACAACCACAACTAAGGTTGCTGGGATTGTAGTCATTGAGTGAACCTGGGCAGTCACATGGATGTCCCACTTAACGACTGCTTCCCTCAATGGCTGAATTTCAATCCCAGTTATAGCTTTAAGTTGAGAACTACCTTTAGCTCCTTTTTATCTAAATGTAGTCTTGCTTCCATTGGATTATTTCAGAGACGTGGAGAGGGGGGATCTGCTGCTTGGGTAACAGCCTATCCTCCCTACTAACTTACCCAGGCTTCGTGCTCTGGAGAGTTCCCAGAGTATGATACCATAGTCTTTCGAGACTGAAGGATGCCAATGCAAGTCTTGCTTCAACTATTGTTACTACTGTCCCAACACTACTTCTTATCAACATATGGGTCATTTCCCAAGATTTATTTTTGTGGTAAGATCACTATGCCAAGGTCTGATCAAGAACTTGGTCAGGATGTTAACAGATTAACAGAGTTGGAAGGGACTTTGCAGGTCATCTAATCCAACCCCCTGCCCAAGCAGGAGACCTTTAGATCTGACTCTACCTAGGATCGAACTCACAACCTCCTGTTTGTGAGGCAAGAGCTCCATTTACCTTCATATTTGTTTCCGGTTAATATTGTTTCCGGTTAATAATGCCCTCGTGTAGTAAATAGTTCAGTAGATGGCACTTCACATCATTATGGTGGTTGTTAGAATTCACATTATGCACCAGACATATAGATTCCTGGCTTTCCTCTAGGATGAGTGATTTACATATGTTCAACCAAAGTGACCACATTGCTACTGGTAGTGCTGTTGCATTATATACAGCTTCCATGAAAAACAGTTCCATTGAAAATTGGTTTTTTATTTGTTTGTTTGTTTATTGAATTTATATAGTGGCCTACCCCATAAGGTGTGACCCTGGGTACATATAATTATCATATCTTGGTGGGATGCAATAATCAATGATTCTTATCAGCCCAGGTAACAATCCCACTCCCAAATTGGAACAATTGCCATATTTTGATTTACAGTCTGCCTTATTACCAATTTAGTCCATAGCAACATGATCATCAATTTTAATTATGCCAGTAGTTTTAATTCCATGTTGATTGTACAGGTAGCCTTCAGATAACAACTACTGATTCAGCGAAAGTTACTGCAGCACTGAATAAGTGGCACTATGATCAGTCCTCAAGATTCTGGCCATCTCAGCACCACTGCAGTCACATGGTTACAATCTGGGTGTCTGGCAACCATCTGGTACTTACAATAGTTACAATATCCCTTGGTCGCATGATCACCATTTGTGACTTTCTCTGCCAGCTTCCCATGAGCAAAGTCAATGTAAAACCATGCTTTCTGACTCCAATTACTATCATTAACCAAGAACATTAACTAAATAAGCATTGCAATTACTTTTTGCATTGTGATGTAGTCACTCTGGGATGGTGACCTCCAAGTACTGAATTTTAGTTACTACTGAGAAGTTAGTCTTGTTATCGTTGGTATGTATCACAAAATTTCCATGGTCTGTTGATATAATGGTTGTTTACTACCATATTCTGGCACCTGTGTCTTCTTTCTGGTACTCCATTGCCATGGAGTGTTTTGCTTTCCTGGCTTCTTCCATTGCAATATAAAACCAGTATTTTGTTGATTTTGCTTCTTTGGTAGATGGTACTGAATGTCTTAAATGTTTGATTTTAACATTTGAACTTCTGGATGATCTTATTTCCATCATCCTTTTGTTGAAAAATACACCGTACTATCTATAAATATCAAGTTGTATGTAGAAATAGATAGAATAGGAAATAGTCTTCAAGGACAGGAGGAAAAGCTGCTACCAAGGCAACAGTCAGATAAATGGGGCTTAAGTCTGGGTCAAGATAATAATTTTAGAAAATATCTGATACGCCCCTTCTTAGTTCACCCAGAGACAATGGAGGGAGGGGGGAAAGCACATTTACACTTGCAAGGTTCTATAACGTACAATAAAAATTATCCTTACCTGTATTGCATTGAATTCTTAATCTGATCTAACTTGTTGGACTGACATAGATATTCTTATGTCTGTCCTCTTATTAAGTTAATTAATTAATTAATTTCTTCCCTTGTCTATCTGAGTTACAGCTCGTATCAGTCATTCTGAGAATAATGGCAAGCTAAATATTCCTGAACATCAGTGTTGAAAAAGGTACCCAAGAATACTGTGGCAGCCAAAGAAACAAACAAAATATTATCAAAAGAATTAATGCAGAGGCACAAATGGCCAGGCTTAAATTTTCCTACTTTGGGCTCTCTTTATGCCAAGATCTAGCTGTCTAGAGAAGACTGTAATCTTGGAAGAGGAAGAAAGAAAGAGAAGAAGAAAGCTACTATCAGTTAAAGTGGCAATGAGTACATTATTGGAAGATGTGAAAGGTAAGTTTAGTGACAAATTATCATGGAGACAATCTATGTGGTTGCTAGAGGCAATACTGACTTGATGGCAGATAATCAAGTTCTTTTACTTTCTAACACCGACATTAATTATAAATTGTTATTCTCCCTTCTCCCATTACCCATTCACCTCCTTCGCCTTGCAGTAGGCCTACAGCCATTTTGTCTTTCCTTTGTTTTTCTTTTTGTACTCAGATAAGACACCCCCCCTTCTCTCTCATCTTTTTTGCCATATTTCTACAGCCTTGTAGAATGATGACACGCTTGTATCTTTATTTGGTTATAAATATTTCCTTCCATTTTGGTATTGCTTTTTAGTTTTTAGACTTTGAAGTGAAAGCTTTGGGTGCACCCATATTAATATTTTTTAAATTATTATCCTTTGTCTTGCTAGTATTGCACCCTCAATATCTTATTCCAGAAAATTTCCCGTTCCTCCCAGATCTCTTTTTTTTCTGTCCAAGTTCATCAACATCTGCTGTTCTGAAATCTGGTATACAAATCTGTCTCTATATCCTTCTCTCCTTGATATCATGAATTCAAGGACAACTGGGTCAATCTCCCCAAAGTTTCTGTCATATTAATTTCTTCACTCATTTCTTTCCTTAAGGTAAGTGTTAAGTCCAGTATAGCTGACCTCTTAAGCCAGCTTCTGAAAAATAGAGCGGTCAGTAAGAGAAGAGAAATCATTGGATCTGTAAAGTAAAGTTGAAAAGCTGAATAGTAAAGTTGAATTAGTTGCCTTAACCGAGATAGTTGAAATCTCTAGAAATTTACTATTCTAGGTGTCTTTAAAAGTTTGGCAGTCTATAATGAACTTCAACAACACACTATCATTTTTGTGTTTTTTCTTTTTCTTTTTTTCATCCTAGTGTTTTCCTGTAAGTGCAGAGTTTGCTTTTTTCAGATCAATTGAGTGTTGATCCATTGGTTGTAACAGGAATCAACTAACCAGCTTCTTGTCCATGCCTGACATTGTCATGAGTTGGAAGAGAGTGACTGGCCCCAAATCACTCAACCAGCTTTCATGCCTAAGGTAGGATTAGAACTCATAGTCTTTTGGTTTCTAGTCTGGTGCTTTAACCACTAAACCAAACTGGCTTTCTTTTTCTCTCCTTTATTTTTACTCAGATACATTCAATAGGATTTCTATGCTTCAGTTTGTGGATTTATATACATATGTATGCATTCTGCATGTACCACACAATATTCCCCTTTCTGCTGAGTGTATTCCATTGAATAAATTACTTTCCAGGGATATTCCTATCACATATGCATCTCCATCATAGGATGTTTTTGATATTATCTCTCGGACTGCATCCTACCATATACCTCCCTCCACCCGGTTCGATCGCACAGAGTTGAACTACTCCAGGTCCCGTTGACTAAACAATGTAGGTTGGCGGGCCCTCGGACTAGGTCCTTCTCTGTTGTTGCTCTGTCCCTTTGGAACCAACTACTCCCGGAGGTCCGCATTACCCCCACCCTGCCAGCCTTCAGGAGAGCCGTAAAAACATGGCTCTGTCGTCAGGCCTGGGGCCAGTAAATGTTCCCCCGTAGGCTGGCCCCATGTGATTGTTAGATTTGGTGACTGTAGTTGGGGGTGGGTTTTAAATTTGATTTACTGTTTTTTATATTTTTATCCTTGTACAACGCCCTGAGTCCCTCGGGATAGGGCGGCATATAAATTATACAAACAAACAAACAAACAAATAAACAAACAAACAAATAAATAAATAAATATCGTATTTAGCTTTCCCTGAGAATTTCTGTTTGTGAGTTTTTCTGTTTGTTTCCAAAACTCTTTTTAAAAAGTGGCTGTTGAATTTCTTTGACATTTCTTCCCTGGCCTTGGATTTTCTTCCATAGTAGGCTGATATTGGTTGCCTTCTTATTTTATTGTTTTTCAGAGCAACATGCTTCAACCTATCTTCTTCTTCATGTTACTGGCCTTTATTTCCTTTCTATGTCCCTCCCTTCACTTGCCCCTTTAGAAACATCTTACCTCTTCTGGTGTGTAGTGGAGCAGAAATTCACTTTTTCCTCCAATAATGGTACTAACTTGAAATTTCAGAAAATAGAGTTTCTCTTCAGTAAGAAGACAAGCACTGTGGATCCCTATGAACCTTCTTTTATTGCCCTTGCTGCTTGCAGTTTATTGAGATCTCCAGCACATATTACCCTTCTTAAAATCTTCCGCAAACCCTTATTCTTCTTTCTCATCTACTCCTTTATCTCCTCAGATAAATTCCCTGCTTGGGTCAACAACTATGAACTTTATTAGAATGTATTATGATTATGATTCTTACAATTGAATTCTACAAACAGTACCAAATACAGAGCAAACACTTCAATAATAAATGCACATTGCTAACAGGAAGGAATTTAGAACTACAGTGGTATCCTGTAGGATGTCTATATTTCATTATGATATATGATGATTTACAGAACCTTACTTTAGTTTTATGTTTTGGTAATTGTGGTATTATGATTACTGGCATTACTTCTAAACACAGGAAAGAAGATTGCTGTAGTTATGGAACCTATTTCCCACTTCTTAACAGGTGTTAAGTAAACCAGTGAATGTCTGAATAACTTTATATTAAAATTAATGTGCTATAACTTTCAATATAGTAATTAAAATGCAAATTAACAATTTTCAGTTGAAGGGTACTTTGAGATGCTGTTCAATGAAAATATTTCTCTGTTCTTTTAGTTATTGCAAAGAAATATGGCAAAGGGAGGTAAAAGAGAATCTGGAGGAAAGGGCTCTCAGTCATTTGCTTCCTACATTTCAGGGCTATCTCTTTAGGGTGGATAATGCTGGCAGTTTGTATTATCCACTCACATATATTCGTAATTGGAGTGGCCTATAAAAAGAATAATACTGGGACAGATCTGGACTACAGAAATCTGAATTCTAATGACAAAGAGTTAGAGCTGTTTGGAATTGTTTGCAGCCATTGAGCAGTATACGTAATCAGTATATGGTGATCATATTTGCCTGCAGACCATTTTTACCAGCGACTGACCTGTCATGTTGCCCTAGCCTAATGCTGTGATGCCTCCATGGACATCTGTTAGTCTTGCAACAGAGCATGATTAAGTTTACTTTTATTTAAGGCAGAAAGGCCAAATGAGCTTCCCAGTCTCTTGCAAGCTGCCCCATTTCCCAAAAAGAATGCTTCCCTCCATAATTGCTTCTAGTGTGTAAATGATGACTGGCAATACTGAAGCCAATAAAAACAAATTTCAACCAAAGGTACTGTATAAATACTAAAACTATCCAAAATTATAATTAAATCTATTGAAATCAGTTAAAACTCTGTTTAATATATTTATTTAATGGCCTTTTAAAAAATTCTAGAAATTAGCTGTTCATCTCCACAAAAACAGTACATTCCAAAGAACTAGGACAGCTACAAAGAAGATAAATAGGCAACAACTGTTGCTAAAGTACCTCATATGAACTCAAGTCTGAGGGTGGGGTTGGATATGCATTGTCCATAGGGCAAAACATATAGCAAGAGATATATTCTGAAATAACCTGAATAAATCATACAAAATTTTGGAAGTACTAATCAGCACTTTGCATTTTGGCCAGAAAAAAATTGGCAGCTAATTAAAGCTTTTAGTGTTTCTTTCAGTTCTTCCAGAGACTACTGGCCTCCGAGTTCTGCACCAATTGAAGATTCAGACTACAGGCAGATTCACATGCAGTAATTTACAGCAGTCAGGCACAATGGTTACAAGTGCCTGCATCAAAGTATTACGGTAATTTTCTTCCAAGAAAACGTGCAATTGATGTATTAATCAAAATGAATTAAAGTACTGCTTTAGTTATGCTGGAAAACGAGAGAGAACTATGGATACAGAAACTCACATACATTGCAAATATTCTCCTTCTGGAAAAAGTATAACTCTGTTCATTACAGGTAGTCCTTGATGTATTACCATAATTGGGATTGGAATTTCCATTGCTAAGCAAGGTGGTTGTTAAGTGAGTCATGCTTGATTTATGACTTTTGCCACAATTAAGCAAATTACTGCAGTTATTAAGTGAATCATGTACATCAATATACAGAAAACAATTTCAAATTATTTTTTTGGATATTTTATGCTAATAGTCTCATCTAAAAAAATATGTAGAACAATTCCATTTGACGACTTGCTAATTTCAATGAAGACCCAAGTGTAGTGTCATTTAATGGCAGAATCTTAGTAAAGAAATCAGTTGAAAACTAAAAAAAATCCAAGGATAGAATGAAAGTTTTATCTTTATTAACTGACTTCACACTGAAAAAAAAAATAAGGAAGAGATTTATTAATTTATTAATATTCAATTTATGTGACTTTAAATTTAAATTCCTGACTTTAAGTAGCCTGAAACAGTTACAAATACTGTAAAGCACATAATAAAAAAACCAACAAAAATATAATAAGCAGCCAAATAAAAATAGAACAACTTACACAAATCAATGTAACTAGTACCGTATTTTGACCCTGCCAAAGGTTGCTGACAAAATCAAGTCTTTAATGCCTTACAAGAAGTCATCAGAGTCAAAGCCAATCAAATATTTGGAGAGACCCTGTTCCAAAGGTCAGTCACCATGACAGAAACACTCTCTTCCAGGGCACTGTCAGATGGCACTCCCTAAGAAATGGGATCTGGAACATGCCTCTCCTGCCAGACCTAATGAGATGGGTAGATATAAACAGGGAGAGGCAATGCCTCAAATAACCCATCACCATGGCATAAAGAGTGTCATCAGTCACTTATAGCATTAAATATTATTATCCAAAATGTAAATCAGGTAAACTCTCCTTTGCAGAAGGTCTGTTCTTGAATAATCCTGGCAGTTCCTTAAGACATTTATAGAGGCAATTCATTAGGAAAAAAGAGGTTAAATTCAGATTATTATAAATAATAAATCATGATTTATATAACACAAGGATTAGGTTAGGTTTGTGAAGTATGTATCTATGAATAAAATATTGAAGTGTGAAGCCAAGATTGCAAAATTAATTCTACCTCTTCCTCCATTCTGATTTTTGAAAAGTGAGGTTCAAAGGTAAAAATATTTGCTTTATGTAAAGGGGATCACTTAGCTAAATTTAATTTTAAAGTATTATTCTTGAGAAACCAAATAATAATTCTGAGCCTTAAGTGAATTGTATGTTGTTAAATACCTGGTTTGATACACAGACTAGTTAATAGGTCAACTGAACTAAGGTCAAGTATATTGGAATAATATTTTTCTTTTTCAGCATCCCCTACATTGACATCACCAGTTCAGAATTCTTCTGTGTTTTGGTGGGCTAAAGCTAATAAAAAATGATTCCAGCCTCTGTTTCTTTGCTGCTATGAAGGCAGTTTCCTCCAACCAGTAATCTGTCATTCATCCATTATTCTGGGCAATTCCTTTTTCCCAACCACACAAAAGAGCCTTAAGTCCCAGTCCCTATTTCTCCAATTTTGCAGACAAACCTAGAGAGACCGTAACTCTCTTCAGGGTTCCCAAAGAGATTCATATTAACAAGGAGAAATTTGCCTCCTTTACCCAGGTACAGCTATAATTGCTTTCTGTGCCAAAAAAGCCACATTTCTGGGCCTCTTGCCTAGAGCAGAAAGCAGGGCTGCTAGATAAAACCAAAGGACAGCTTCTCAAGGGCTACAATATAAAAGCACATTATAGTGTTTTGTTTCCAGCCAAGGAAAGGCAGGAAAAAAGATTCTCAAGTTTTGCAGTAATGTAGTCATTCCCTTTTAAACCTTTTATTATTTTCTGGCCTGAATCCAGGGTACCTCAATTCTTCAGCTACTCTCTCAACTCATCAACTGAGATACTTAGAAAAGATAAACTTCTGAACCCTTTTTCTGTCTCTAAGGAAGGTTTCCCTACTTGCCTAACTTGTAGCCTTCCATACACAGTAATTTAATTCCATTAAAATTAAAGTTTACATTTTTACACAATTTTTTAAAACTTTCTATTTTTTGCATTTCTCTCTTTTTCTATCAATGTCAACACCCCTTTATAGATTCCTCTTCTGGATTTAACAACGTTGCAAATCTTATCCTCTTGTAACTTTGCCTGAAATCCATGTTTCTCAAGCAAACCCTATTCTTGATGCTGGTGAGTTGGCTGAGGCAAGTTGTCCCATACAGGGCTAAAATAATCAAAAGCATCTAGAATCCAATACTTCAAAAACGATTCAAATCTACCAGTCAGATTCCTCACTCTAGCCAAATCTTAATATTCAAAAGCGTTGTTCTTCTGCATTGCTATCATTTTTATAGTTTAATTTGCAACTGAATATAGAGTCGATGTTGAGAACCTAAATTTTTGGTACCATAAGGTCCTTTCTCCTTAATAATAATTGCATTGCAGGCTGGAGAAAATGGAAACAACTTTTGGCTCCTAATCATCTCCTCTTCTTCCATTCCTGGATTATGTGAAGAAGTCTATGCTTGGGAAAGCAGCTGTAGTCATGACAGAAATGCTTCCCATCCCACTCTCCCAAGGCTCAGCATAGCACATGTTTTTTCAAAGGATTGTGAAAGTTTAGAAAGTCTAGAAACCTGAGAGATGGGCTCAAGCATGCATTCGTTTACTTACAAGTAAGCCAATCTTCCAAATGCTTGGCTAAACCTTTGTGTTTTTAAGGATATGTTGATATCCAGAGGCAGCCTCACCTCATCCAGACCCTTAGCTTACAAAAGCAAACACTAAGACATTGTAAGGGTGTGTGTGTAGGAGAAAAGGAGGTAGCAAACAGCATACAGGCAAGGAAGCAGTGATGTCTGAAGATCGATTGCTATTACAGGCAGGTCAGACAACTAGCAGCATATCCCGGTAGGAATACTTGGGGAGCTTAGCTGGAGTGCTCAAAAAGCAGCATTGCTTAAGAGCAAGACTTCGAGTTTGGCCTGGGACTCAGCCGCAATTAGAAAAGGAGCAACCACGCTGAAACTGCATCTCATCATAACTAGCGCAAGAACTTTTGAAGAAAGGCAAATTATTTTATATGCTTTGAGACTTTTGTCTGATCTGAGTATTACAGATTGAATATAAAGGACTGATTATTAAGGACATAGTTCTTGGCAATATCACTTTGCAAAGTCCTAGAAGGGTGTTGTTGACCCAGAGGAATAAGCAGTGGTTGTGCAAGGTGTTTGCTGCAATAAAGTATTATGTATAGATTTGCTTTGATGAATTGTGTCCAGTCTTTGGAGAGCAAAGAATCCTCATGAGGACAAATTGGTTCAGTAGAAACAAGGGAAAATAGAAAAATTTGCAGAATTAGGATTTTAAAGTGTATGCAATCCTATATATTTCCAAAGAATAGAAACAAGTACCAATCTAATTTCAATTAAATTTAATCATTTCTTCATAAAATATACAAATTGGGTCAACTTGGACTGTCAATAATATTTAAAAGTCATATAAATATATGGTAGTCCTCAACTTACAACATTATTGAGCACATCTCTGTTGCTAAGCAAGGCAGTTGTTCAGTGATTTTTGCCCCATTTTACGACCTTTTAACCACCGTTGTTAAGCGAATCACTGCAGTTGTTATGTTAGTGACACTGTTGTTAAATGAATCTGTGCTTCCCTTTTGACTGTGCTTGTCAGAAGATGGCAGAAGGTGGTCACGTGACCACAGGACTCTGCAACGGTCATAAATATGAACCAATTGTCAAGCATCAGAATGTTGATCATGTGACCATGGGGATGCTGCAATGGTTGTGAAAAGTGTGAAAAACAGTCGTTTTTCAGTGCTTTTGCAACTTTGAACAGTCACTAAATGAAGGAATAGAATAGAATAGAATAGAATAGAATAGAATAGAATAGAATAGAATAATGGAGCACCCACGATTTCTAAAGGCAAGCTGTTCCACTGGTTAATTATCTTCACTGTTAGGAAGTTTCTCCTTAATTCCAGGCTGCTTCACTATTTGATTAGTTTCCAGCCATTGTTTCTTTTCCTACCTTCTGGCGCTTTGTAGAATAATTTGACCCCCTCTCCTTTGTGACAGCCCCTCAGACACTGGAATAAAGCTTTCATACTACCCTAATTCTTCATTTCTCTAGACTAACCATACCCAGTTCCTGCAGCCGTTCTTCATATGTTTTAGTCTCCATTTGCATTGGCATCCTTCAGTCTCGAAAGACTATGGTATCATGCTCTGGACTTTCCTGAGCACGAAGCCTGGGTAGGTTAGTATGGAGGAGAGATTGTTACCCAAGCAGCAGATCCCCTCTCTCCACGTCTCTGAAATAATCCAATGGAATGGCAAGAGCCAAAACGATTGGTTCCAGCTACGTTGCAGGAGTTATCAGAACGTGGCTGTACACAGTCACAAACTGCTTCCGGGACTCCGGCTCCGGATTTTGCCTCGAGGT
>JANHGD010002327.1:104410-115418 GCA_027560375.1 Imantodes cenchoa
AAAAGAAGCAAGGGTCGTACCATGCCCGTTTTTAAAAAAGAAGCATTAAGTAACATTGAGATCCAGTTTGGTGCAGTGGTTAAGACGCTGGCCTAGGGGCTGTTTAGGCATGAGAAAACCGGCTGGGTGATTTTGGGCCATCCTCCTCCCTCAGCCCGACTCACTTCACTTGACAGGGTTGTTGTTGTGGGGAAAATAGGAGAAAGGAGTATTGATAAGCTTGTCATCTTGAGTTATATATGAGAAAAAAGACAGGGAAAAAACTCCTAAAATAATGAAGATTGAGTTAGTTGTAGGCACTTTGCCTTGGCCCAGGTAATATAACAATAAAGATTTATCTTCTCTAGTGTATCATTTACTGAAATAAATTGATTTATTCAAATAGAAACTGAATGGCAATTTATTATCAGTGCTGTACTTACATTCCACAGTGAGATAGTAGTTGTGGGGAAACTTGATTATCTCCTGAAGCGCCTTTGGATTTATGATTCATAAATCATGCATGAAGGTGCAGCACGACTATATATTTCCACCAGTGACATGCAACACACAATTAATTTGCTATATAAAAGGATGGCAGAGTAGACATATTTATGTGGAAGAGCTTGGGTTCAGTCTTTGGGATCTCCAAATAAAATGTAAAACAGCTCTAACACTGGAATTGTTGTCAGAGATCTGTGATCTGGATAGGCATAACAAACTTTTTTGACCCAAGGGCCAGATAGTTCTCGGATACCTAAGGTAGCAGTTTCCCATTAAGTAAATAGAGTAGGTGGGTTTGCATGGCCATCTGCAGAGGCGGCAAATGGCAACATTTGTCTTGCAGTGGAAACTGTGCACCTTTAGTCTGTGCATTGTGACACTGCATGCAAGTTCATAAAGGGTGGAGCTTGTGTCACAATACATATTTTGTGTTTTTCATGAAAACTGAACTTGTTGTAGAAGCCCTTGAGATGGCCACTGGAACACCCATGGTCAGGCTATAATGCAGTAAGATAAGAACGTCGCCCAGGGGCGAAACCACAGGAGGACAAGATAGGATAGCTATGACTATGGGGAGAATGGTCATGTTGACTCTTTAGAATAGAATAACATAGAGAATGACTTAACCAGAATAAAGGGGGTGTGAGGCGGGATTATTAGGCGTGGCGTATATTGAGTAGAAAGTATAAATGTATGGATTGAAATATGTGCTCTTGCTCTCCTTGTGCTGGATCCAACTTGGGAGGACACTTGGGGAGGCCGCCTTTGCAAACGCAGTTTTCTTTTCAATAAACCTTTGATTTGTGGACCAGATCTGTCTCTGAATTGTGAGTATTAAAATAATTGGCTGTCTTATCTCACAAGGGGAAGATTATCAAGCTTAGAATCTGGAAAATTAGAGGCATTTCTCAATTTATGACTAGTCATCTAATGACAACTCAAAATTACATTGGCCTCAGAAAGGGTGCTTTGGCTGAAGATTGGAACACTGTTCCTGCAACTCAGCAAAGGCTTTCCCCATTCTGTGGACAAAAGGGAGTGGAAATCCTTTGTTGGACCACAGGAATGGAGCTAAAACATTCTGGATTCTAACTCTGTCCCTGCGGCCCAACAAAGGATTTCCTGCCATGGTCTCTCCCAGGGACTTCCCAGCTCTCCCCCCTCTCCCCCCCGTCCTCCAGAAGGATCCCCAAATTGCACACCGGGTCTGTTTGGGCCAGTGCAGCCCCATCCAGTACTAAACATGGAAAGGTCCAAAATCCAAAAGGCCCTAAAGCCCAAAGTCACATGGTTTTACCAAGTGTAATTGTTTACAAGAATGATTTTGAAAGATGAGAAGAGATGCTTCCTAGGAAATTATCAGACAAGAGAGGAGGGAGCCTGTAGTGGATTAATGGTCAGACAAAAAAAATTAAGAAGGTCCTGTCCTAATTAATCTGATGGTTAAATGTGACATCAGGAAATTTGTACCTTCAGATTTGCAAGATATAAAGGAGTTAAAATATGGCTCTGCCTGGGGAAGAAAAGAAGCATGCAACTGTGGAACTGTTTGGTGCCCTGAGAACCCTCTCTTTGCCTTCCTAATTAACTTTTAATAAGGCTTAATTATTCTTGCCTCCCCCTGAAAATTTTAATTTTGAAATTTTAATACTAACGTTATAATTTTTTATTACTTTATTTTAATACTAACATTTAATTTTTATAAGGTTTTTATATTTTGATGTTTTTTGTATACTACACAGATTTCCTCTGAGGGAGATGGGCAGTTTAGAAATGAGAAAAGCCCCCCCCCCCCAAAAAAAAAAACAAGATTCTGTTAATGTAGCCTTTCAATAAAATAGAATTAGCTCACTAGTTTCCTTTCTAGTTAACCTGGGAGATTCAGTTGATGCCTGTTGTTCCCCCTCCAGGTACTCAAGCCTCCAGGCATTGAGATAGATCAACAGCATCACTTAGATGCTGGTATCAAAGTCTAGAATGAGTCATTGTGAATATTTTTATATTACAAATGCCCTGCAATCTGGTCAGAACTGAACACACGTAATAAGCCTAATATTCGGCAAGGTGTGTTTGGTCTTTTCTCTACTGAAAAAGAGGCAGGAGTCCTACTAGGTAAAAATGTAGCAATGATTTTATTAGAAAATAAGACAAGCCCGGCATGCTACTTTTTCATATTACAGAAACATCGTGATTCATTGAAGATTAAACATGTACAATATTAATTAGCTTCATGACTGTAAGACTTTTCACTATAAAGAAGGGCTGCTGTGTTTCTTCAGAAATTAATTCTTATATTAGCGATAGAAGAAAGCTTGTTGATTTCTTTGGTAATAGAAGAAAGCTTATTGACTAGCAGCATTTTAAATTGCACCTTATGTGTTACATGCAGTTGTATTGCAATGAAACCCACTAAGGGCAAGACTGAATAAATGTTTAAATATTACCAATTATTACTACCAATGGGATTTTTTGTGTGTGTGTGAGAAAGATTTTCATCAGGAGCATAATAAGGTTCCTGTTGTGCTTGTTATTAATTGTGTATTTTTAACTCACAAAATTGTGATTGCTAGTGATATATATAATTTTGCATCAATTTGGCTTTACGTTTTAGATACAGATACCTAATAGAAACATTTTGACACTTCTAAATTCTAAATATTTTTTTTTGCTGCAGATTATTCTAAAAACTCTACACTTGCCCAAAAACAACAACCTGTATGTCCTAACGCCCGACTTGCCACCACCATCTTCATCAAGTTTGCCAGGGTAAGTCACAAATAAAATTGAACGTAAAATATAGGGCTTCACGTTAATAGTACATTTGAGGTTATACAAATTCTATACATTTTACTATATTTAAACCATATATATGCAAAGGCCAGAATCTATAATAGATTTTCAGTGAGCATTTTTCAAATCGCTGCTGCTGTTAGATTTTTCAGCTATGTTCCAGGAGTAAATTGATGAGAAGTAATTTCTAGTAGAGATGATAACCCTGCATTTAGAACAGGAGATTTTATTAAATAATTGTACGATCTCTTCCAGCTCTTTTAATCCTACATTTTCTAAACTGGTTGTGCTAAGGATTCTTATTTTGTTTTACAAGTAAAATAAAGAGCATAAGCCATGGAGAAATGATTGCACATTCCCAATTATTTCAACAGAACCAGCAGTTTTTCATAGTTATGTTTTGCGTTCATAGCTTCTCCAATTACATTTGAGAAAGCATGATGATTGAAATTGGCAATAATAAAATCATTGTTTTAGAAAATTTGTGGTACAAGATGAAATACACTTACGAAACTATAGGACTTGAGTTTAAAATTTAATAAAATGTAATAAATTTTAAGATCCCCTGAAATGAAGTCTGTGCCTGCAACCAGTTCTCTCGTTTATATGAAGGACAGAGAGTTGTGAGAATTCTGAAGCTAAAGCAGTTTGGAAAGAGGTGTCCATGCAAAGCAAAAAAAGACAACTTGCTTAGAGGGCATTAACTAAAGACGGCATAACATTTACTCAAAATATAGCATTATTCGGCCTACTGATCAATTGTTTTAGCAACATACCGGTACAAAACTTATTTTTTTCAAATTCAAAATAAAGGGAAAGTAAGGGATTTAAAATACTTTTTTTTGCATGTGATCCTAACTGTGATCCTAACTGAATTGTCCTATCAGCAGTTTGACACGGTGAGTATGTGGTAGTTGGACATTTTTGGATGTGTTTATTTACATGCATTTTGGTACATGTAGGATGTACTGGTATTGAAATACCTTTTTATTCACTAGGCTTTCCAGCATTGTTTCTAGACCATTTATTACATTAACTGAGGTTTTAGCATTATTTATATATCATATGAAATATTTTTTATTTTCATAGGCTGATTTGATAAAATAAACTTGCTTTACTAGTTTTTTACTGCATTCAGATGTAAATTTTAATAAATGCTTAGATACTCTAAATATTCAGGTATCAAACTTACCGCGTCACGTTGCCGTCACGTGACGTTTCATGATGTTTTCCTCATTTGCAGATCTGGGGTGGGTGTGGCCTGCGTGTGACACATCTAGCCCGTGGCCCACCAATTTGGCATCCCTGTTCTAAATTAAACATTGGTAGTATCCTAAGATTGCATGCAGCAGAGGAGGGATTTTTAAAATAATTCTTGAACAATAGTGTGCCCTGATGGATAATGAGCTACTTTCAAAACGGAAAAGAACTGCTTTTGAAATCAAAACATAACTTTACATATTGTAGAGGCTAATATATCCCAGCGGTTGAGAAAATATAGAATTTGGGTTTATTTCCCTTAGATGAAATAAACTTATATAAATCCAGATCAGTTCTTTTAAATTTACATATTTATTTAATTTATCAAATTTATATAGCCACCATCTCACAAGAGAAGTGACTATGAATTTGTCCCTCTGAATAGTTTAGCATTCAGGATATAAAGTAAACAAAAGCTTTCTGAGTGATTGCTGTTTTAAACTAATTTGCTATTGCTTGCTGCATTAGCTACAACAAACATTACATTTACATAGTGACTTCATATTTTGTTTTAGTGTAAATAAACTGTAATTACAGCAAATTTGGATGACTGTTGACATGAGCTTGTATAAATCTGAATGTTTGATATGGAAATGTTAATTATTATGTTTCATGATATTTTGTTAAAATGTAGATATTTGGTAAGAAAAATGAATTGATATGTTGAATAATGGATATTTTTCTGCTCAAATTCATGAAGAGGCTCTCTGTGGGATTAAAGTGGAATAATAATGTAGTATATACTAATTGCCTCAGATTAAAATCCATTGAACTCAAGAAAATTTCTCTCTCCCTCCTTCTCCCCTCCCCCCCCCTCACACACATGATTGTATTACACTAAATATTAATTTAAAAATGCAGGCTATATAAAATACTTTTCTTTGAGAAGCTAGCTATGGCTTCCAATGGAATAGGATAGGAAAGAAACTATTTCTATCCCATGTATGTCCTATCTTGCATACAATTTCAGTGAGTGTCTTAATAAACAGCTTATTTTTTAGAGAGAAAAAGTAGGATACCAGGCCTTATGATTGTGCTAAATTATTACTATAAAAGATGATGGAAAAGATATTTTCATGTAGGGAGGAAAGAAGGAAACAATTCTTCTACTGAATCCTCTACTTAAGTTTAAACAGTTTTGTCTTTCGATTCTCCAGAGGTCAAGGTTATTTCAGATAGAATTCAGTTTTTTTTAAGCAATCTGCGGAGAAATTTATTGAAATAATCACTTCACAGTTTTGCCGCAATTGTGCAAGATTCTCTATTTCTTGCCCACAAGGATAATCTCATATAGTATCAACACATGGAGGAAGGAACGTTTTAATAGAAGAGTAAGGTTTTTTTTTTATAAGTATGTAAGTTAGATCTAAACTGCCAGTGATATAAATAGATGCACAGCTAAATACTTTACATTATTTTGGGAGTGGGTGGGAATAAGATGAAATGAGAAAACTAGGTTACAGAAGCTAAAAATCTGCAGCTCAAAATATGATTTGTTGCTAAATTTTAGCTCATTTGTAATGGTTGTAAAATGCAAGTAGAAAGTTTAGAAAAGATATTTTTATTGGCAATGAAAGAAATAATTACTCCTTCTCATTTTTCTTTGGATACTATTTATATAAAAAAGTCCATGTATGTAAACTGAATTTATATAATTAATGCTATATTTGTTCTGGCCCTTAACATATCTTTTTCAGAAAGTCTGTTGTCATTAATTAGCTGTTTGAGAAATTGAATATTGAATGCCTGTTGTATCAAGCAATGTATCAGTGAGGGATGTTTTAGATTTCTGACACCTTTAGTACCTTATTTTTATATAAAAAAACCCTATCCTGCAAAGTCAACATATATATGTGAGTTTAAATTTGATACATATAGTAGAGCAAGTAAAACGATTGATTCCAGTGATTTGAACAGATAGGATTCTTCTGTATGATTTTGAACAATTATTGTAGTTATTAATTTCACAATTAGCTGTTTTCATAGTGAAAAGAGATGAGGGATAGAAAAGACATATGTACTTTGCATATATTCTAATTGTTGTTTTTTCATGCCCCATATAAAGAAGATTTTTCCACTGCTATATGCATGGTTTCCAACTCGATGTTTAGACCTATGCAGAAAATCTAGATGTGAGATCTAGTCCTGAAGATAATACTATGGAATAGTTTGTCTGTGAGACTTGTTAATAACTAAGTGTTTAAAAATGTTTAGTACTTCAGTAGAAAAAAGTGGTTAAAATAAGGTAATTAATAAATAGATTTTTACTGATTCTGAATTATACATTTCTTAATGTATAATTGTGCATATATGTGTGTGTGTGTTTGCATGCACATGCATAGCTGTATCTGTTTCACCAGTAGGCATATATATCCATTGTAAGCTGTGATTATTCTCAAAAATATAGATGCTAAAAATGTTCTAAATACTTGAATTTAATATTCAATGAACTTTGATTAAGAAGTATCTGATTTAATAAGTTTTATTGGAATCAGATTAATATTTCATTGGACAATGTACTTTTAGATTTTTTTCAAGCAAATTAGAATATTATCTAATTTGTTAGGTTTTCTAACGAGAATAATATGTATTAATGTAACTCTGTAAAAAACCAATTGTTGTTTTGCTTTACCAAAACTTATGTTTGAAAGATGTGTCACTGTGAACTTTAAATACATTTTGTCGACTAAACCATTTTATATCACATTTAAGCAGCGGTCTTATGGACAATGATTTCTGAGTACATTCAGATGAGAACAATGCAATTTACTTCCAAGTAAACATGTATAGAATTGTGCTGAGATTTCCCTACCTCTATTTCAAACAATTTGAGTGTGCAATAATACTGAAATAAACTGAAATCAAATAATTGGGCATCATTCTTTGCCAGAATGGAAATAACAGTTTATTAGAAGTTGAATAAAATGGCTTCCTTTAATTCTGGCTGACTGATTTTCTCTTCCATAACTTGAAAGAACTATAGAAAGAAATTTCACAATAGTGTAACCCAGAGTTATGTTGAAAGTACAGTTGAATGTATGTGTTTTAAAACTTGATTTTCTAAACACAGCTTTGGGATCCTTGGTGTTCTTTCAGCTTGGTTGTTTTCTTATAGACGTTTCATTACCAAACTAGTTAACATCATCATGCTAGAAGGGAGTGGGGGTTTGCTCTTTTTTATATGTTAGTGGCTTGCCCAATCAGTTCTGTTCTATCACTAACAACAGTTTTCCCAGATGATATAGGGAGGGGAACATTGTTTATATGAAATACATACAGGATTTTTGTCTCCTTACTCCCTCTTAGCCTTTTCTTCTGTAGGTTGAGGGACCCTCTGGAACAGCATGGAATTTAATGTGGGATGCTGAGCTGATAAATTTATATGAGTAATTCTGAACCTTCTGAGAGAGCTGAAATACTTTCCACTCACTAGGGCTTTCCAGAATCTATTGTTTTATTAGTCTGTATTTACTGAGATTAATAAATAGTTCAAACAAAGGACAGTTGATGTAATTATTTCTAACATTTATCCAAATCAAGAATGTTCAACAATTGACTTATCATCCTGTTTTTGGTATAATTTATGTTTTTCAAAGTTGACATTAGAGAAGTAATGTCCATAATTAGAAAAAAAGGAATGAGTATTCCTACTATGTCTGAGAATTGAGATTTATTATTTTATTATTTCTGATTTCTCCCAGATTGTCTTGGAAAGATGAACAGTTGGTTGTAAATGTGAAATTGGGAGGTGAAATATAGTCAAATTCATTTTGTGTTTCCTGAGATAAATGGTGAATTCTGGAATTTTCCACATGCTTACTGGCAACTAATTGGACAGCAGTTATAAACATTTGCCATACTTAGCCGAAAAGCATACCTGTCACATACGTACACAAACTTGACACTTGAATACATAATTATCTGAGTATATGTAAACAGTGTAAGCACCATCAAAGCTTTTATTTTGAACTTAATTTAAAGCCTAGAGTTCTCTTAATATGAGTGTGTTGTATGTGAGACAGATAAATATTGTGTGTGTGCAATAATTGCAGTAAGAACGGTGTTGCAAAAATTCTAAAGGGTTGAAATATAGCCTCAGATACTCAACTACCTTAGAAGGAGTTAACAGGTCAGCTCCCTTGGTCATTCTCCAGTTGCTTCCTTGCCTTTAAGAGCAAAAAAGAAAAACGATAACATTGTGCCTGGACCTGTCTCTGCAGAGTTTAGGGTACTCCTGGGGTTTTACAGCTAAATGTAAAGCAAGTTAGAACATGTTCGCTCCTGATATTCTTGTTTTTCTTTCAACCCTTTCAGTGCCCTGCAGGAATCATTAAATCAAAACTTCATGCTGATCGTCACCCATCGAGAAGTCCAGCGGGAGTACAACCTCAACTTCTCAGGAAGCAGTACCATTCAGGAGGTGAGCTCTGTCTCGCAGCTGAAGAATAAATGTCGCTCATTATAACTAGTGTCAGCTTTGTTAAAGAGGGCTTATGTATTCAGGCTGCATACCTCCTTTCATGTTTCATTATTAGGTTTTTAGCTTTTAATTAAGTGGATGATGAAAGATTACTGTAGGTACATCAGATGGTGCAACCCACATATAACATTTGCATTAATTTTACCCCAAAGCGTTTGTGTGTTTATGAGCATGCTGTCTTATAGTGTTAAAAAGCTTCACCAAAGGTGAGGTAGGGGCTGTCCGATAGGGCTTCTTCTTCCTTTATTTAAAACTATACACAGCTTTCTTACATTCTTAGGTATGTTGCATTGTTAGTTGTCATAATCTTGATTAGGAGTAGGATTGCAGAAAAAATGATTTCTGTTTAAAAACGATTTCATTGTCATTCTGTAAAACAACCACCAAGGGGTGATGTTGCAAAGAAGAGTTCCTTGCTAATTTGGCCTGAAAAGACAGATGTACTTCCTAAAGTAGTAAATTGCCTTTAACTAAAAATTCAATATTGTCATAACCTTGTTGTATATCAAAAATTGAGCAATCAGATTTTTGAAGGTTTTTTTTTTGCTTACTAATTCCAACCTATTTATATACACGAGGATTCCAAATGGGTGTGTTTCTCTTGAATCTTTTTTTTATTTCTTTCATTATTATATGAAATATCTCACCGCCTCATTTAACACAGTGGCTGGCCTCTCAAGAAGCCAATGCATGTATGAAATGATCTGTATTATGATCACTTCTTTTTTATACCATCAATTTTTATATTTATGTTGTTACCGTATTAGCAGCATGCTTCGTTCATGGGAGTTGATGCCGGAATGGGATAGCTAAAAGGAATATATGGTTTGGATATTAGCTTCTTTTCATTTATTTTTATTTGAATATGTTTCAGTACCAATTATATTAAATCAATATAGTTGCTCCTTTGCATAATTTTTTGACTCTTACTAAGATCACCATGAAGAATATGAACCTATTGGCTAAAATCTACTTTTGTATTTTATGTACAGTAGTTCTTTATATAAAAACCATTACCTATGTATATACATACATACATACATACAGGCATACCATGGGCGGGTTCCAGTTAATTTTGCTACCGGTGCGCATCCGAGCACGTGCGCGCATCCCACCGTGCGATTTCACTTTCGCGCATGTTCAGGATGACATTACAAGCCGAAACACAGCTGAGGAGCTTCTCAGCTTGCTTCGGATGAAGAATAAAGGTCAACATTAACGCGAGGGCAGGTGGGAGGGCTTTTTTCGACGCGGAGATGCCATCTAAACACGCAAAAAAAAAAAGCCGAAAATTACATCATCACCGGGCTCCTACCGGTGCGCAGCTCTGGACCGCACTGGTAGGAACCCACCACTGACCATACATACATATATACATACATACATCTTGAAGCCCCTCAACAACCTATATATTATAACACAAATATGTATTTATGTAGATTATACATTATACATACACATCAATATAACCAGTTAATTGCAACATATGTTATTTTCAGTAAACAATTATATCTGCTTGTTATTTAGTTACAAATGGAAAATTGTTTTGCAAAAAATACCATCATTTCAAATTCTGATGAAAATCAATTTTGTTAAATATCAAGTAGACATGATTGCCCTATTTATCCAAAGCCTGTAAAATTGTCTTCCATAAAATTGACACACATTGCTAAATATAAAATGAAATTACTCAGCCCATCAAACTTTGAACTAGAATCTTATCCACTTTTAGTAAATGTCTGTCATTAATTTGAGGGGCATCAAGTTAAAGTATTGCATAAGTTCAGGATTGACTTGGTAGTGCTGATAAGTTTTGCTTTATTACAAATTTTATGAGTCAGTATAGCTGAACTGCTCATTAGTTAAAGCTAAATAACAGTGTATCCTCCAGAAAATAACACCATGATACTCAGAATGGATCAGGGGTGCAATGCTGCCGGTTCGCTGCAGCGTCTTCGTCGGCTGACAGCCGATCGCCTAGTGGATTTAAAAAGA
>JANHGD010002327.1:137306-152784 GCA_027560375.1 Imantodes cenchoa
TGAAGATATACAGGCTAAAAATGAAGGTTGTTCTTTTACTATTCTGAATGCACATGTGAAAAATACTGAACCCCCTCAACCTTTGAAATATAAGAACTGGGATGTTAGGATTGGTCAGCAAATGCAAGATTAGGGTAAATACTGTTCATAAAAAAGGGGTTCAAGATCTGAACCCCCTCTTTTTTTCCTGATTGCTTTTTCATTTGTATATGAGAACAATATAGCAGAATTTGTGCATTAGCTATATTTTCATTTCTGAAATACACATTTTATACTGAGTGTGTATCAATATGGATATATCTCCCAGTGATAGGATGCAGGCGGCAATGGGTTGGTTTGCAAGTACTATAGTCTCTACATTAGAAATCATAGTTACCTGGAATACTACTTTGTTGTTTTTTTTGACACACTGGCCAAAATGCTAAAAAACTGATCTGTACTGTCACTAAAGCTGCATGTGGCATAGAGGTATAATAAATGCTGTTATCCTACCCTGTGCCTTCTCTGTTTTACTAAAAAAAAAGATATATTGCTTGACCAAAGCCATAATGGATAACAGAGATCAATATGGGCCTCCCCATGACATATGGAAGGCTGTTACGTAAAATGGAGGAAGAGCAAATGATGTATTTCATTAATTGTTGAATGTAGCAAATGTTAAACACAAGCTTAATTTCTTAATTTCCCCCCTTATTTAAATTAATCAGATTTCTGCCTGTCTAATTTGGGAAAAGACAATCAGCCAAGACATCCAACCTCCAAGAGTTCAACAACAAGCAAATATTGTTACCACCATGGTGTTGGCTTAAGTGTCTATTTGGGATATTTAGGAGGAATAGTTGAAGGCCCATTGCTGCTGCCACTGTTTCCAAATATTTACCACAAAAAACTGCCATGTCACCTAAGTTCTTTTAAGTTCTTCTACATTTATGCTAAGCCCTGACTGTATAAGAACATATGAAACTTCTTCATTTTATATAAAATATTCTCAACATAGAATCCTCAGTGCATTAATGTAGGATCTGTTCATTTTAAAATGTTGCATTGATAGTTGATACATTATCAGAGAGCAACTTTAAAAAAAAATACCATAGGTCAAAAGAGGACTGGCTTTGGCATCTTTTCAGAAGGCATTTGTGAATATAACCTCAGCCATTTGTTTAACTAAACACAGTGCATGCCTAAATACATTTTACCTGCTACTTCCCAGCTGAGGCCAGTCTCTAACAACTAGTGTATTTTGCAACAAGCTGCTCAACAGATGTCATTCTGGTTGAATAATACTTGTGCGTTGGCTAACATTACTCAAACTTTGATCACTTTAGTTCAGCACATCAGTCTGGCATTGTGCTTTATACCAACATAACACTATAAGTAGAAATGCCTTTCAGGCTTAGAATAGCAAAGGAATGTTATTGAAATCAGTGGAGTTACAGATGAATGAATGGAAAAAGGAGAATACTGTTTATTTCATAATGCTATGGTGTTGTGTTTTGGAATTAGAACGGAATGTAAGGAATCCAGTTTCCCGAATTTAGTTATTTTTACTTCATTGGTGTTCAAGAACAGTATTTATTCTCATTGCTGTTTTTGTAGATTTTATTATATGACTAACATTGGTTTCTTAGATAAGCAAACTCCTTGTCTTTATAGTATGTGTCTTAATTATGAAAATAATATTAATTTCTGTAATAAATAAAATGGGGAAATTATTTTCAGTGCCTTTTATTTCTGGACATACTAACTAATTTTAGGAAACACATCACAGTACTGAATTTTCTTGTGTCAGTTATAATAATAGTCATATCTGTTGCCTCCTGACATGGAAAATAATGTTTTTAAAGATAGTCTTAACTGTTTAGGAAGCTTATCTTTATTCTCTGTAGGTTATCCTACACTTGTTAAAACATCCATTCTGGAGTTACTGGTTTGTAATGTAAATGTAAAACTCAAAATCTTGAAGGCTTTTTTGGTGTGTGTGTGTGTGTGTGTGTGTGTGTGAAAGAGAGAGAGAGAGAGAGAGAGAGAGAGAGAACAAAATAGAAATATTGCTGGGATCACATTATGAACTAATCAGGCAAAGTTTCATTTGGTATGCAAAAAATGGTACTGAAATAACTTTTTGCAATAAAAACAACTTTGAAACTTGTAGTACATTAAATATAGCTATTATGCAAAAGGTTTCTTAAACAGTTCAACAGGTTATATCACTTTCTAAAGGGGAGTCAGTAGTTGGTCAGTAGTCTGCCAAATGCAGAGCTTGCCTTGGCGATTCTGCAATTGACCTCTATGTCAATTGTCACTGCACGGGGAGAGGGTGCTGCCAAGGTATGTAAATTGGTCCACTGCTTGCAGCTTTTGTCCCTTCACTGTGATGGTAGGCTCTTGGTGTTGGGCTTTCGGAGCTGGCTGATGCATCACTTCAGTCTTCTTTATGTTGAAAAGGAGGCCGAAGTTGTCAGGCTGCTGCAAATTTGTCCACAATGACTTGCATTTCCTGCCCTGATCCCATTTTTTATATCTCTTTCATATTCTTTTATATCTCTTTCAAAGGGCTACATGATGTTGTTGCCAGGTAAAAGCGCACAGAAATGATACATAGGAGTAGTCTGGCCATAGGAGTAAATTCAGTAGTCGGGCCATAGGAGTAAATTCAGCTTTTTCACTTCACTGTAATTCCACAGTATTCCAGTTCATTCCACTGTAAGGTCACTATTTTCTTTAGAATCATGTTTCCCAGTCTATTTTACATTGACACTTTCTTAGAATTGTTTGAAAAATCAAAAGATTCTATTTCACTAATAGGATCTTTAGACTAAAATTACTGAATTTTGACATAGATGTATCTTTCTTTCTGATCGCTTTGAAACCAAATTTGAATAATTATTTTTATGAAGGGGCATTTCCTTCTTGTGGTACTTTTTATGTTATATTTGCTACATGTACCAGATACATTTATGTCCAAATAGTTTCACAGATTTGTCTGTGAAACATTTGGTATGGAAGCAAACAACTAAATTTTGATTCTAGATTTCGGTAGACAACTTAATGATTGCTTTAAAAAAAAATCACAATTTCTCAACTTGAATGGCACATACAACTGTTGTATTTAAATTACTGAACAGGAATGCTGGTTGTATAAAGTAAGCATTTGCATCCATTATTTATTTGTTTGTTTGTTTGTTTATGGCAGGTTAAACGAAATGTGTATGACCTGACTAGTATCCCTGTTCGTCATCAATATTGGGAAGGCTGGCCTGCTTCTGCTACAGATGACTCAGTAAGTCATAATTACCATAAATGCTATAGTGTTTTTTTCTAACCCATATTGTAGTTTTCTATTGGAAATATTTATGACATTTCAAAAATATTTCTATGCAAATATGTTTTGTAATTTAGTACGATGCTTTTGTGTCAAGCTTGATTCCAGTTGATTTCATACCTATGTACTTTTAAGAATATTGAAGCAATTTGCCAGTATCTTCTTCCAGATCTTTCCTTTTTTATGGCATTTCCTGGTGGTCTTTTATCCAATTACTAAATATCCTGCTCTGTTTAGCTTTTCATGATCAGCCAAGAATGGCCAGATGCTCCAATTCATGAGTGTCAAGCTTGCGCCGTCACGTTGACGTCACGTGACGTATTGCGATATTTTTCCCCTTTGCAGAGCTGGGATGGATGTGGCCTGCACGTGGCGCATCTGGCCCGCAGGCCGCCAGTGTGACACTCCTGCTCTAATTTATCTGACGAGTAGTACATTAAAGCAACTGAACCATTAATTTATGGCTTCTAAATTAGGAGAAAATCCTTAATACAGATTTTTATAGTAAAAACAACAATTGATATGCTTTGTGATATGATTACAAGTCCTTGAAGTCATGGTTTTGTCAGTGGGTTTGGGAATCCCATTTGGAACTGATCAAATGCCTTGCCTTCTTCTGTTGCCACTGCCACTGGACGGGTTGAGATTGAATGGATTTTAAATTGTGGATTTTTAATGATTGGTTTTTTAATGTTGTACATCTTCCCGAGTCATTGTGTATATGAATGAATGAATGAATGAATGAATGAATGAATGATATCATTTGGTAAACTACTTTTTCAATTGCTTTTGACAACACCTGATCAGACGGTATTCTACCACGATCTTCCTGCAAGAAAATATCACAAGTGCTTAGTCTTGTGTATATCTATTGGGGAATAAATAGACTATTTTTAAAAAGTTGTGTCGTTTTATACATTTTTCTTACCGTTTATGTAGGTTTACATGAATGCTTGTGAAAAGAAATCATAGGAAGGAGGGAAATGTATTTCTTGTTCTTTTGTATAAAGAGACAATTAGGACATAGATTAACAAGGTTGAAAGGGATATTGGAGGTCTTCTAATTCAACCCTTGCTCAAGCAGGAGACCCTATTCCTGGTTGTCCAATCTCTTCTTGAAAATCTCCAGTGCTAGAGCACTCACAATTTCTGGAGGAAAACCTGGGTTAATTGTTTTCATTGTCAGGAAATTTCTCCTTAGTTCTAGGTTGGATCTCTCTTTAACAATTTTTCACCCATTACTTCTTCTCCTGCCCTCATGTGCTTTGAAGAACAGATTGAGCCTCTCTTCTCTGTGACAGGCCTTCAAATATTGGAAGACTGCTATCATGTCACCGCTAGGCCTTCTCTTTGTTAGACTAGTTCTCCCGAACATTTGTTGTACGGTTTACCCTCCAGATCCCTTATCATCTTTGTTGCTCTTCTCTGTACTCATTCTAGGGTCTCAGCATTTTTCTTGCATCATGGGTGGCCTGTAATATACATCTATGGCAATATCATTCTTTTTTCTTTTATATTAACCCATGTGCATTCAACAAAGCTTTCAGCCTTGTCTTTGTGCATTTCTGTGGAGGTGTGATTTCTTACATGTAATGTACCATAACTCCACCTCCTCTTTTGATTTTTTTAAACAATTTGTATCTTTCTAGCAGTACATTCCCGTCATAGGTTTCATCCACCAAGTTTCGGTAATTATAACAATATTGTACCTGCCCTCTGCACTAAGACAAATGGTTCACCCTATTTCTTCATATTGTTTACCTATTGAAATACATGCATATTGTTGTAAATTGAAAGTTGTCTTCAATATGTAAGACAGTTCAACTAAAACAGATGTTTCTGGCTGAAGTAGAGATATTCCACATTATCTGCTATTTGATATGTAGCATACTGTAAAATAGTTGTCACACTTTTTAAGTTCACTTAGATTCTGAGGGCAAAGAATGGCTGTTCACTGCTGTACATTTGGCACAAGAGTGCCACATTGGTATTTTCAAGGAAAGTAGCTAGTCCTTGTATTGGATGTAGAACTGAAGCTTTTGACAAACAAACACAGACAAGGTTAATTGCAACCTCTGAAATATATTGCTGTATTGTCATCTGTTGCTAGTTGAGTTTAGGCCAGAAAGGATTTGAAAACCCATGATTTCTAATCCAAATACCAGCAGCTGTTTGGAAAGTAGCCAACTAAACAAAAAGGAAAAGCTTTTCTGTATGATAGGATGTCCAGCTTGAATAAAACACACAAATCTATTTTAAACTCTGTTTTAACAAGTGACAATGTTGCAGGTGATTTTCTTTTTCCTTTTCAAGTTTAATGAAATTGGTGATTGTTAAGTCATCTGCTTTTCAAGCAAATGAATCTAGAAAGCTCCCGGCTTGAAACTACTGCAGCTGAGCCCCGTCAGCTGTGTAAACATTTCTGAATGTGTTACTCCCAAAAATATAATTAATTTTTATCTGAAATTAGAACCTCCAACTTAATATTTATGAAGATTTAATGTTAGTAATAACAATCTGAACAATTGCCCCTCCTTTGCTATTTATAAAGTTTGTTTCTAAGTGTTAAGTGTTAGTTTCCCCCTTTTAAAAATTCCTGGCTTTTTTGAAATAACTTAATTTTAATAAATGTTTCAGTGATGGCTCTTCAAGAATATTAATTGCAACTTCTAATAACAAAAGAGTTAAAGATAGACTTGATTAGAATACTTTTAATTTACATTTCATACAGCATAAAAATACTTTGTTATACCACAGGAGGTTTTTTCAGTACAGTTCTCGTTAACCTTTGCCTTAGCAAACAGGCAACTAAATAAACTTCCAATAATTAGATTCTGTGTAATCGAGCCTCTTATGAACCTAATACGCTCTATTCTTCTGCATTAAATGCAGAAATGCATCAAAGTCAAGAGACTTTTTAAAAGCACTACTGCTCCTCCCTTTGGAATGACAGCACATTCTTTGTTTGCTAATTTTAGTCTAATAAAATATAGGGTACAGACTGAAGTCAATAATGACTTCCCCCCCCAAAAAAATTGTTGCACACTTGCACAAAGAAAATCAGTAGGTAAAAGTGAGCCAGTAGGGGAATATTTTCATGCTGTGTCAGTTTAACTGTGAGAAACAATGCCATTTCACACTTTAAGAATGGCTTTTTAGTTTCTATAGAATGTAAACATTACTAGCACTGGGAGTGTATAATTGCTTCATTTCATTATAACATAAGTGCAGTTCCTGATTTTCACTTACTGGTTCAATTTTCAGAGGTAGTATTTTGGAAGAAATATTTGATACTAGAAGTTTTAGTTGTATGATTTATGATTCTGCTATCTGCTATTGTCTGATGTTGTCATCACATATGTGGAGATTTATTTAGCTTTTTTTAAATTTAAACCATGCTCTTATGGAGCATAATATATCTTATTGTGATGAGACTTAAAATGGCAACACATTTTAAAAATTATTAATACTTATGGAATAGTTACAAGGAACAATTTAATATTTTAAACAGTTGACGTAGAAAAACACATATTCCAGAATGATGTTTTCTTTTGCTCTTTTTCTCAGTTAAATTTCTTAGTTGTGTTTTTTTTTCTAAATGAAAAAAATTCTTTGGATGCACATTTCTGCAGTCTGTTAACAAAGTAGTAAACAGAATTTCCTGGTGCTCAATCAAGTGGCATTTGCGGCATTTAGCATGATCGAGTAATAGTTTACTTTTTGTAGACTAATCATGTTAATGTTTAGATTGGGTAGGCCTTGGTTTAAAGTCCTATTTTAGCCTATTCCAACATGTAAGGAATATACTCGTTTGCCATATTGGCATTACTTAGAAGTACATATATAAAACAATTTAATCTCAATTTCAGTTCCACATTATTAACCGCAGACTCACGGAAAGAAGGAAGGGAGAAGAGTTATTTGATTTGTTTGTATCTTGCCTTTATTATTTTTACAAATAACTCAAGGCGATGGAACAAATCCAGCATACCTTCCCCCCACCTCTATTTTCCCCACAACATCAACCCTGTGAGGTGGTTGGACTGAGAGAGAATGACTGGCCCAAAATCACCCAGCTGGCTTTCATGACTCAGGTAGGGTGATCAAGGCCCTTTTTACTGAACTTTGTAGTAGATTGTGGCAATATTCAAACAGCTGGAAAGTTATAATTAGAATTGCCCAGTAGCTCCACCATCACCATTACTTCTTCTCACTGGAATTTCTTTAGGAATTAAAATTGTGACTTTTCCTCTTCTTCCTGTTCCTTCTGCACCTCCAAGAAGTAAAGCAGAGAACAGAAAATAGATGGTGCTTCTGAGAACTATCTACCACTATAATTTATTTACAGGTTATTATGGGAAGCTAACTAGTTAGCGAAGATTTTAAGATGACAGTCCTTATAGCTTTAAACAAAAATTTGGAATTTTGGATCAAAGATTGATTATTGATTCAGGTTTTCACTTGACAGTTCAGCAGAAATAATATAGGTTACAGAACATGAGAGTATGATTCCGTTTTATGATGTTTGCTTTAAGTAGAAAGTTAATATAAATCTAGAAGCAAATATAACACTGATCACATCAGATTTCATAGAAAAAAATTATTTGGGGATAAAAAATAGAAGATAATCTAAATGGTGTCAATTTTATATGCAACCAAGAGATCGATGTTATTTTTCTTGGAGAACGCATTGTGTGGAATAGAATGCTTTTCTATTGACTGTATAAAAAATCACTAATGTGGTTTTGGAATAAAAAATAGAATTTGAATTCCAGTACTTTTCCTCTAACAAAGTTCAAACAAAGGAATTAAATTCTTGTAGCCCATCTTACCTATTGTGTATGTATCACTCCTACACAGTGTTTGACAGTAGCATAAAAAAGGTAGATTAAAAAAACCCTATCCATTAACTCACACCTATCCTGCCTTGCTAGCCCCATCTAATCTACCCTTGGCCTGTGGTTATTATTATACTAGAATCATATCAGCCTTCTCTATTACCTAGTAACAGTGATACAGTGGTGAAGATGTCGGACAAGAACCACAGACTCTTAAATATGGAAACTTTCTAGGTAACTTCAGCCAGTCTCTTCTCCTTAGCTCAACCTACCTCACGCACTTGTTCCTGTGCAGATAAAATAAAATCACTTTGATATCCTGAAGAAAGACAATATAAATCTCAGAAAAATAAATAACACCCTGTGCTGTTGATTGTTATTTTGATCTGTATTGCCTCTTCTTTCATGTAGAACCTGAAAGCATGTCTCAATTTAGTTATGCTTGGCTATTGCTTTTGCTGGAACTCAGCTACTCTGAAGATTAGAAATATAAATGTAGTATTGTACTGAGATGTTACATTCCAATTATTACAGAACTCATTGTGAAACAATCTCCCATTCACTTGGTGGCTAGATCTAGACTTATAGATCTAATTTAACAAAGTCACTATGTCTACTTCTTCAGCCAGCTTTTTCAACAAAATGCTGTACCTCAGCATTTTAGGTAGCACTGCTTTGTACAGCAGAAAGCACATTATTGATTTCAAAAAAGTTGATTTTAAAAAAGGGTATTACATTCCCTTCTGATAACTTTATTTCTGAAGATTATCTTAAAAGACGGTCTTCTATTTATGGTGCCAAGACATGAGCTGCTGCATTTGAACTTTAACCGAAGTGAATAAATTATGGATGGTTAATTTTTCTAAATGTCTTTGGCACATGTGCATGTATGCTGATATGTAACCCATTTTTGTTCAGTAGGGAACAAAAAAGTCTGTTTTCTTTCTAACTTCAAAATATCCCAGGATAATTTCTCTGAAGAATTTGTACCATAGAGTACCCATGTATTTCTGACTAGTTTTAATAATGCTACTGCATCACCAACTACCTACGAATGTGAAAATTTACTGACATACCTAAATATCTCCTGAATCCACTGAATACTGCTTTATGCATACATACATGTAGCATCTATATGTTACATATGTTATATATATATATATGTATATAGTATATGTTTTTGGGGTGGACCGTGTCATAGAACACAGTGCATCGTTGAATCCAACTTCTTGAAAAAATGCATTAGCTGATGACCTGACAGGAAAAGCTTTTACTTGGAGATCATGAAATTATTCTTTTTGTCTATTTTTAGTAGCGTAAAGACGTATTGTCCTTAACTGATATATTGAAACCGATATGTTTTGGAAAATGAAATGGTGGCCTCTTCACTGTTTTTTAGGTGAATTGGAGCTGTCCATATCAGTAGCTCTTGGCTGGCAAAAATCTGATTAACGTCTGCTGGTTCTAAATGCATTACATCCGTGATATCAATGTTGATTCCTGTCCTGTTTTCATCTTAATCATGCTATTTGTAGTTATGGTTTTTTTTTAAATAGGGTGTCTTGATTTTAGGGCAGGGTGGTGTGGGATGGGGAGGGGTGTGTGTGTGTGTGTGTGTGTGTGTAAAATCTACAGTATGTATCAGACATTTAGTAAAATCTGCTCCTACTGTATAATAAAACAGTTGTTTTCTTCTCTGCATTGTTTACTTACTGCCAATAGGTTCAAAATAAGCTGTTATACAGTTTATTACTTTCCAATTTGAATGATTTGAATTCAGAAGTCTAAAAGAGATAAAATTACCAGCAGCTCTTTGAGTGGCAGTTGTATATCAAACCTCGCGGGGGTTTGACAGACAACGAATATCGTTATTAGATGCTTTTTCCATAATTGCTGACATTTATCCAGTGTTTCACAGTATTTGCTAATGTATTAATGCAGTCAATCTCTGAGAGTCTGCACATGCCTTTTTAGCCCTGGCTTTTATGGGATTCTTAAATTCATAGACCCATGGATACTTATTCCCTGCTGGTTGCCGTAGTGACAGAGCTCAGAGATAAGCCACGACAGAGCCCTTTTGTGATTGCTTTTCAGGTGACATTCAGCGGCAGCTTGAGTAGAGTGTCCTTTTATAGTTCCTGTAATTCAGAAAATGATAACTGCTTAGAAGAGAGGGCTCTAGACTGCTCCCGGCGGGATTTTCGTTTGCTACGCTACTTCGTCCTAACACCATTCTGATAAAGTTCTTATTATTGTGGAGATTTCAGAGTAGAAAGGAACTGAATTAATTATGACAGGTTGGAAAGTACAGAGTCGATGCTACAGATTTAAACTTTAAAATTGCAGCACTGTTCATGGTTCCAGCCATGCAAAGTCATAGTGCTTTCTTTTAAGCAGCTGAAAAAAATGTTTAATTTGGGGACTTAGCTAGGGGCCAGATAAATAACTAGAAAGTCAGTCCAAGTAGAAGCCCCTGAAATTATTATAATTAATTGATGTTCTCTTATAAAATAAGAACCTGTATTTTCAGAATTGAATTATTAACAGTAGAAATTATACTACCCAAAGCGAGTATGGAGTATTTGCAAAAATGAAGGGTCAGAGTCCAAAGAGGGATATAATTGAACTCTACATTCCCATCAGAGTATTTGGTTTGTTTGCTTTTTTAAAATATCAGTAACAGTTCTTTCAACTATTCCAGCCCCTTTGAAAAATAAACTTCTCCACAAAGCAGGAAAAAAACAAACGTGTTTGGAGATGCCCAGTAGAACTCTTAGAATCTGAGGCTGCCATTTACCTAAAAATCTTTGCATAAATAAATAAAAATTAAGTAGAATTCAAATACGGGTTTAACATGAATTTAGCTTATGAGCTTAATTGGAGAAAAGGATAATTGTCTGAGATAAAAAGTTGTACCACATAGATTCTATGAACATTTTTGAAGAAGCACCTCCCATAATGAAAGCCATATAATGTTAAATTATTTAAACTTTTCACATAGGCAATTTGTCAAGAATATTTCATATCCCTGGGAGATGTCATTGCAGTCATTAAACAAGAAAGTTTTATCAAATCTTTGATGTTTGTAGTTATTGGCAAAAGCCATTTATGTACTACTCTTTGTCACAGGTATATTATGGTAGTGTAAATTATAACAGTTCTTTATTTTTAACAAAATTGTGGCATATATAGCAACCCCAAACTCCACTGTATGTATATTCTGCTAATATTACCATAATATCTTTGCTGTTCAATGTCTCTCCCCAAGTGCTCATGAACAACTTATGTAAGGGAGTGAAATATTTGTAAGCAGATTATAAATTCAAAAATATTAATACTCATATTTTTAATAGCTCATATTTACAGAAATACCAAATGTAGAGTTGTTTTTTCAGATCTTATGGTTATTAATATGAACAGTTGCCTAAAATTATATTCTAATCTTTGGCTACATTACACATTTCTTCTTGGTGTCTAGGGACCGTTCTTTCAGTGTTGGAGTATTTAATGAATCAAAATGGAATGTGTTGAAATGTTTCGGAATTGTGTTATTGAAAATAATACCCCTTAGACGTGATAGTTTATTTCATCTCTGTGATGACATATTCACAAAACTCATTAAAAGAATGCCCAAGCTTGCAATTATTAGACAAAGAGTGACTCACTGATATTGCTGCAGGGATTTAACACATCAGTGTAGCCTTCAGTTTCTATTAAGTTCGTTATATTAACATAACCTGCAAATTGAAATATAACAGGTCCAATCACAGATATTAATGTATATGGTAGGCCCAGATACAAATTGAGGTTAGCCATAGCTTTACACATGTCATTTCAAAAAAACAACAACCTGACCCACTCCTATACTTTAGGAGATAAATGATCCAAAACTCTCTTCCCTTGTGATTTATCTTTTCTTCATAGTGACAGATTGAAATTTACATTTCTGGAATTCCGAAAGAAAAAGCAGCCTAAGCTAGTTCTGTAGAAGATTTACGCATATCCAACATAGTTATTATTATTAGAAATATACTTGAATCTTATTGGTATATGAAACTGTGAACTTCCTTTTACATCATTTAAAAAGCTAACATATTGTTCACTTATTCTGAGTAACCTTGATTACTAGAAAAGTTTGACGTATTTACCTTGTAAAATAAGGCACGGTCATACGATGACCCACTTAATGATTGCATCACTTAGCACCGGAGGTTTTGGTCCCAATTGTGATCGTAAGTCAAGGACTATCTGTAGTCCTGAAAGACATTTCCAGTACCGGCGTGTGTCCATATTCGTAGAAAGTGTATAAGTTGGAGCAAACATAAACCCCATGTACTAGTGCCTTCCCAGAGTGCATACTTTTTTTTCCCCTACCTGAACTAGAAGTTTTAAAGAAGAAGTAACAGAGTGTTCAGCTGACCTGAAATTTAATTTGAAAAAGAGAGAAGAACTAATGAAAAAGACATGCTGTGAATGGGTTTATACAAAACCTGTGTGCTGCATCTGGCATTGAGCATCCTAGCATTAAGCTAACTATGAAGACATGGGGCAGAGTTTCATCATTGTAAAGTTATCAAAACTTTCTCTTCTGAAGAACGGTATAATGCTGTTACTTATAATGGGTGTAATATTTGCTGCATATTCTAATGTGATTGGCTTAATCTATATTTTAAAGCATTTTTTTTGCAAACAAAGGGACTCTTGGCAGTTTACAGTATATATAAAACACACTGTCAGGTTAAAACCAATCTGAATAAAAATAACAATAATCAATTAAAACCCAACACAGAATATAAAAAATGAAAGAAAAACCGAGAGAAACATGAGGAAAGAAAAGTAACTGGGAAACACGATGGCATCAAATATAAACTTAAGAAAAGGCCCTCTGAAATAATGCAGTTTTTAACATTTTCTGGAAAGCCAGCAAGCGAGAGGCCAACCTGATGACCATCAAGAGGCTGTTCAAAGCATTTGTGCTCCTATAGAGAAGGAGCTACCTTCTAACTTCAATCTGAGTCCTTCGGGATAGGGTGGCTTATAAATCCAAACAAACAAACAAACAAACAAACAAACAAACAAACAAACAAATAAATACAAAAATGTCCACAAGCTTGTGAGATTTCTCCAGAAATCTTTTTATTGGGCCTGATGTTCCAAAAAGCCGAGGATAGGAAAGAAGCCAGGAAATGTAGTTTCCCCCCCAACCCTCACCAGTTTATTCATAATGTTTTGTGCTCGAAGAATTCTGGACGATTTGAAAGCCTGCACTCTTCTTTGTGTCTCTTTGGTAAGCCTTAATGAAGTCTTGACCTTCATTATGGATGCTGCAGAGGTGGGTTTCTCCCAGTTCGGACCAGTTCTATGGAACCAGTAATAACTTGGCAGCCTGGGTCGCTGGAACCAGCAGTGATCCAGGCCTGCCACGCCCTTGAACCGGCTCTCTCAGTGGCGCCAGTCGCCGCCATTTTGTTTTTTGTTTCTGCACATTCACAGAAGCTAGTTTTTAGCACTTTGCATGCGCAACACCCGTGTGCCTACACAACGTATCAGGAAGTGAACCAGCAGCGAGGTAAGCCACCCCTGGTGCTGGATTTCTATCTCAGGGTAACAAACTCTGGATCAAGCATTTATAAAATGATATTTGAGCATTTATTGATATTTATGGGTCCTCGACTTAAGACCAGCATTGGGACCAAAATTTCTGTTGCTAAGTAAGATGTTAAGTGATTTCATGACCTATTTTTTGCCATGGTTGCTAAGTGAATAACCGCAGTTAAGTGAAAAATTTAAAAAATAATGGCGGTCAGCGGCAGCGGCCCCGGAGCCATTGCCTCATATTACTGGTGCTACCCGGACGGCAGCGTGGCCCGTCCAGGGAGCAACCCACCACTGGACGGAGCCGCAGCAGAGGAATAAAGGAACCACATGCAGCTCCAGAGCCGCGGGTTGCTGACCCCTGCTCTAAACAAACCATTGTAAGCCAAGGACCACCTGTAATTGGAATATGGAGATGGATATCTCCACCTTACCTGGGGCTGGGAAGCTTCTGTGACCAGAGTTCGCAGTTAAGTATAATCCAAACTCATCTACAGCCCGGCCCTTTCGGCTGAATTCTTACCCATTACGTAGATCTTGTTCCCGTGCAAGAAAGTAGAAGCCCCATAGCAAGGTGTCGGCATGGATGGTAAAGACTGCCAATGATCTTTAGCTGGTTCATACATTCGCAGGAGTGCTTGTGGAGACGTGTCTGCACCCATTCCACCTAAAGCATAAACGACTCCATCTAAGAAAAGGAGAAATGGGTCCACGTAAAAGGGACAAGCGATGGAATTTTTTTTAAAAAGCATCTTGTAATTCTACCGTATGGTGCCAGGGTTTTTGCTTTTATTGTTTTATGGGTTTTGGTTTCGTACCACTGTTGTACGAAACCAACCAGCTCTTAAGATTGATGTCCCTGTTAGCCTTTCAATCAATCAACAATCAACCAACCAACCAATCTTGCCTTCCCTCTAATTCCAACCAATAGTGGGATTCAATTTTTTTTACTACCAGTTCTGTGGGTGTAGCTTGTTGGCTGTGGTGTGACTTGTTAGGCATGGCTTGGTGGGCATGGCAGGAGAAGGTTACTGTAAAATCCCCATTTCCTCCCAATCAGCTGGGACTCGGGAGGCAGAGAACTTTCGGTTGGCCCGTTTTCGACATGGAGAGAGCAAAAATGGACGAAAAGTAGACAGAAAATCAGCCGGCTAGCGCACGCATGTGCGCTGGAGCTGACATCGGGCAACACCTCGCGTGCCCTCAGATATGGCTCCGTGTGGCACCTGTGGCACACGTGCCATAAGTTCGCCATTACGGCTCTAGGACAAAAAGATTATAAAATCCTTTCTTCTGAATGCTGTCAATTTGAAACACTATGTTCACCTGAAGTCACACCATAGTTGCACTATATTCTGCATGGGTCAGACCCCACAAAATAATCATCTTAATTTCACACAAATTGACAATGTTAAAGAAAAAGTGGGAAGATTCTTGTGGAATGTTGTGGAAAGTTCCCTGATGGTTATGGCAATATGGATGCTGGCTGAGGTATTCTAGGAAGTCAAGTCAGACATCTTCAAACTGGCGAGACTGAGAAACATTGATCCACTAAACAAAAATCTAAACAATTTGAAACCAAGGTGTTTAAAGCAGGGTTAATAAGAAATTTTTATTGAAAATTTTAAAAAAGCCAAGGCTTACAATATAAACAGAAATAGAACTCAATACATGTTTGGAAAAAGCAAAGAATCACACACATATATACAAAGATAAATATAAC
>JANHGD010002328.1:219386-229403 GCA_027560375.1 Imantodes cenchoa
ACTCTATATTTTAACTGAAAAAGTAGGGGGTCGTCTAATACGCCCAGTCGTCTTATACGCCGGAATATACGGTAATGTTTTATGAATAATTTATTACTATGGCTGGTTTAATTGCTGTTGCACTTCATTGGGAGTGACTGTTGCCCTTGATTGGGAATAAAAGAGTAAACAAATGAATAAATGCATAAATGCCATCTATCTTTTATCCATACATCTGTGTAAAAAAGGTATGTTCCCAGTTTTTTTGCAGTTTCTATTGCAGTCTCTCGTACCATTCTTTCAATAGTGATTTCCACAAAACCTTGCACTGACATTGTGATTACTCTATCACTACAAACAGTGCTATATCTAGGGATAAAATTGATTTATCTTCAAAATGTTATCAGAGATGCATTGTGCAATAGTAACAATAAGAAATAGCAAAACCCCAAATACTCACATCCTGTTGGATAATGATGATATCTTCACCATTTTCAACTTGAAGCTGAGGAACTGTGGGGAGAGCATCCTGAGATGCTGACATGGCCATGGCAATAGCTAAAGCTTCCTCTTCTTCAGCTTCCATCTTCTCCTTGCATTTCTGATTTTGATTCACGTCGTCTTTATACGTGTTGTCATTTTCTGCACGCTCAGGAGACAAGACAGCCACTTCAGACTTGAACGTGACAGTTGCGTCACTGGCTGGAGCTTCAAGTAAGTCTTCCATACTAGAACTGAGTTCCGCATTAATATCCAGTTGGCTATGTTTTTCTTCCACTGGGGTGAAAACAGTCTCTTCACTTGGTATAGCTGTACTAATACTATTATCACACTGTGATACGTCATTTAAATTGAGCGACATGCTATTTTTGGAGGTTTCCCCCTGTTTATTCACATCACATGGTTTAGGTCGAGATGGCTTTGGCCTATGTATATGACTGAACGGCAGAGGCCTGGCCTGGGTAAAAACAGGGGAAAGCTTTTCCAATTCTTTTTGTTCAGCACAGTTTCTTTGAATCTGGAGAGAGAGCTTCCGCTGCATTTGAGGAGAAGCCGAAGGTATTTTACAGGGAACAAATCCCTGAGATCGGAGTTTAGGAATATCAGTTCCTACAGGTGCAGGTGGGGTAGAGGGGGAAGGCAAAATGGGGAATATGGTTTGGGAATGACAGGATGAGAGAGAAGAGTTCAAGCATTGACCAGAGGATCTGCTTTTTGTTTGAATGGCTGGCTTTGGTTGTTCCGTTGTTGCTGTCGTAAGAGGAAGTCCCAATGAAATACCAGCCATTATGTCAGAAAAGTCCTCCGGCGTAGCAGTTCGCTTTTTACTATCTAGTCCTTTCCCACTTTTACCTGTTAACTGAATTGTGTTACTTGGAGTAGTATTCTCCGTCGTCTCTGGAGAGTTATCAGGAACTGGAGGCTGTGCAAATTCATGCCTGCATTCTCCAGAATGCATTTGCTCCATGCCTAACTGGATGGCTTCTGCAATTTCCATTTCATCTGCTATAGCCATCAATCGCCGACGCATTCTTGTATGATGTATTGAGCTTGTCATGCTCAACATTTCTAACAGTTTTACAAATACCTGGGGTACTCTTGCAACCATTCTGGCAGCACTTAAAAATATTCTCCGGGACAGTTTGCCCACCATCGAATGGGAGTTGTCAATTGACCGTAGAGCAAAGCTCAGTAGAGATAACAGCTTTTCATACCTAAAAAATGAACAAAGTTGTTAATTTCTACTTATTCTTTTGAAATACCTTTTTTTTTAAATATCAGCATTTTAAGAAAAAAAAAATTAAAGATAGATTTTAACATAAGACTTTCTAAACCAACTAGCATTTTGATATTAAAGACCAACTTTTTAAAAAGCAAGATTTTCTAAATTATTACCTGTCAATGATAGCATCAGCTTGTAAAATGTCTCCACTAACAATATGGGGATAAAATTCACCAGGAAATTCTAACAGCAATCTATCTATAAGACAAAGACGTCCAAGTAGTGCTTGCCAGTTGTTTGATTCAGATTGTGTCCCAAGGATGCAATTTAAGACAAAATCAATACCCCCAATGCCAATGGACCCTGCAAGAAAATATTAAATAATTAATGGAATTGTATTATTTGAATTGGCAGTTGGCATCTATTATAAGCCAGTTTCCTACACATAAACTAATTCTGAGTTTCTGAACTCACTGGTTTTTAAAAAAAAGTGTAATAAGCAGAATTCTCTTTCTCAAAATAAAAGATATTGAATGTATTTGAATGTATCCATATTGCCATTCCTTATGATGGAAACTTGCATATAAAGTTACTCAGCATAACTATTTCAAAGGTACAAATGCCATTATAAGGATTAATGCTATGATTCATCACATATTAAAGAGAGGAAAATATTAAAAAGCTGTTCATTCGGTAAAGAATTCAATAAATCCAGATACAATCATTCAGAATTTTAGTATTACCATTGTTTAAAATTCCCACAAGGTTACATAGACATGCATATCAAGTTCCTCAATTATCACAACACTGAATTACATTACTTGTTACCACACCGATAATACACTGCCCTCCCCCTGCACCTGCGCACAACCCCCCGCTGCCCCCCACGCATGCGCACACCCCCCACAATGTCCTCCCACGCATGCACACAGGTCTCACTTAAGCCTCCGGAATTCCAGTAGGCCCATTGGGCTGTTTTCCACTCTCCCCAGGGTTTAGGAAAGCCTTCTGAAGCCTGGGGACAGCAAAAAATGGGCCAATGGGCCAACCGGAAGTTCGGAAACGAACTTCCAGTTGGGCCGTTTTTCTCCATCTCTAGGCTTCAGGAGGCTTTCCTGAAACCTGGGAGAGCGAAAATGGCTGAAAAGAAGGCTGAAAATCAGTTGGCCAGCACACGCATGCGCGCTGGAGCTGACATAGGGCAACGCCTCCCATGCCCTCAGATATGGCTCAGCGTGCCACCTGTGGCGCGCATGCCATAGGTTCGCTATCAGTAACCTATACAGTGCATGTATTCCTTAAATCCATCTTGACACTTAATGACTTCATGGATAAGTTCATGAAGTTTTATTGGCAACATTTTCTGAAGAAGTTTGTTCTAGCCTTCTTTGTAGGTCTGAAAGAAATTGACTAATCAAAGACACCTAGCCTTCTTTGTAGGTCTGAAAGAAATTGACTAATCAAAGACACCCATTAACTGCTATACTATATTGGTAATGTTGCTTAAGTAAGAAAAACATGAAATTTACCAGACTTAAGTATTTCTCGACCAATTGCCAACTCTCCTGCTTGACCTTTACACATCTCCATCAATGTTGAAACTGAAAGTTGACTTGTGCGGCTGTAAAAAGAAGAAAGAAGATTCTATTTTTTAAGATAAAATGATGAATAATTATAAAAGCTAGCTGAATACATTAATTTTCAAAGTAATTCATTTAGTTAAGATCCATAAGACCACTGAACAATCACACCAGAGCGTGCCAAGATTGCAGTCATTGAACAAAGTAGTCACGTGACGTCTCACTTAATGACTCTTTGCTCAACAATGGTGATTCCATCCCAGCAGTGGTCATACAGTGAGGACTACGTGAACTTTTTAATCCTGGTTTATTAGTATTTATTAGTAGTAACGCCTACAGAAAAAATTAATGTAATATATCAGTACCGTATTAGGTAATACCGTAATAGCGTGCTAACACAGTGATGGCGAACCTATGGCACGGGTGCCACAGGTGGCATGCGCAGCCATATCTGCTGGCACGCGAGCCGTTGCCCTAGTTTAGCTCCAGTGTGCATGTGCGTGCTAGCCAGCTGATTTTTGGCTCGCACAGAGGCTCTGGGAGGGCACTTCTGGTTTCCGGAGAGCCTCCAGGGGGATGCGGGAGGGCGTTTTTGTCCTCCCCAGGCTCCAGGGAAACCTTTGGAGCCTGGGAAGGGCAGAAAACGGGCCTACTGGGCCCACCAGATGTTGGGAAACTGGCCATTTCCGGCGTCCAGAGGGCCTCTGGGGGTCCGGGAAAGCCGTTTTCATCCTCCCCAGGCATTGAATTATAGGTGTGGGCACTCGCACATGCGTGATGGTGCGCGCACATGCACTTTCGGCACCCGAGGGAAAAAAGATTTGCCATCACTGTGCTAACATATTACTTCTTTCTAATTTATTTATTTTTTTGTAACAGTTTTCACTTTTTCAGCACAAATATGCATTCATAATAGAACTGCATGCAAATCCACCAATGGCTAAGTTCTCCTTGAATTTGTCCCAGTACTATAAAACTAATACAGACAATTTTGAAGACAGTAATCTAAAATATTTAAATAGATTAAAGCCTATACCTGTTGGGATCTGCACATTTTACCAATATGGTTTCCACAACTGGTTTTAAAAGCTGCTGCAGTTTTGTCCTCTCTGTTAGGCTATGGCAGGGAGTATATACCAGCATGGCTCTTAATGTTTTCTTTAAAAAAAAAAGAGAAGAAGATAAATTTTAAAAAACCACTACTTCTTAAAATCCTGCATACATTTCTGCAATTGAAAGACGAACATAAAATACACCAACCTGTACAAACAACATTTTATACACAAATCGCTTCTTCTTACAAATTTGTCAATTGTAAAACAACACACCTCTCTTGTCATTTAAAATTTGTTCCTTTTTCTGACATTCCAAACAAATATTAAACTGAAGGGAATAGCTTAAGGCAAAGTTACAAGAGTCCACTAGGAAAGGACAAAACCAACCAAATCAGCTTTCAGACTTTTTACAGAAAACTGCTCCCAAAAGGACAAACTAAAGATACATTCAATAAGTGAATAACATTTAAAGTAAAAAGGAAGTAGTGTTATTTATCTTTCATACATACATGCAGCTTAACATTGAAAATGAACGTATTTAAGGAACTGGTTTCAGCAATACTGCAATGCAAGAGTACTTCAAACACTGTATTAAGAATTTGGAAATAGAAAAGTTGGTGCCACTGTGAGTCTTTGAAGATTTTAGTAGCGATTCTTATTTAGTGTTTCACATAAAAAGCAAAACAATAAACATGCAAAAATATCACAGGACTTCTCAAGTCACTCTACAAATACAGTATATAAAAGTTGGAATGGAACTATTCAAAATATTGCATGACTTTGAGCAGCTGTCTGAATCTTGCCATAAAGAATAATTAATTAGAAAAAAAAGACATATTCTGAGGCTCAGACCAGTTCTCTTTCCATTCTAGGACAGGAAGAAAATATTCTAAACAAGTTGCTGAAGAAATTGGCAAAGTAACAAATAATGATGTTTATTTTCTATACTGCCTTATAAAGAAACTTTTTAAACCAGATATCAAGTACAGCTGATGTCCTAAGTGCAATATTAACTGTTTCCTTCTGCCCATAAAAAAGGAAATATTATAGTCTTAAAATGATTTTCACATTAAAATTGTTTTATCATTATGGCAAATTTAGCATTATAGCATCAAAACTTTGATGTATGCACCCTGACTTCTAGATCTATCTTGCTGTAAAATTATTTAGAAAAAAAATGAAGAAACTACAGAATCTGATGGAACTAACTCTGGAATTCTGTTGCACTATCTATGGGCCTTTTTCTCATCTGCACCAGAAGGCAGAGCTTAAGCTACTATTATCTGAGAGAAACGGGGTGCGATGGCTCAGCAGTTAAGACTGAGTTTGTCAGCTGGAAAGCTGGCAGCCTGGTTTGAGACCTGAGCGCTATATGACAGGGTTAGCTTCCATTACTTGACCCCGGTCCTGCCTACCTAGCACTTCGAAAGCATGCAAGTGCAAGAATATAAATAGGTACCACTTTGATGGAATGGTAACAGCGTTCCATGCATATGGCACATAGTCATGCCAGCCACATGACCCAGGGATGGGTTCCAGTTACCTTTGCTACTGGTGCGCATCGCGACGTTTTGCATGCGCGCGTCCCTTGCATGATTTTTACTTCCGTGCATGCTCAGAAGGACGTTTCAGCCAGAAACACAGCTGAGGAGCTGCTCAGCTGTGCTTCGGATGAAGAAATAAAGGTCAGTTTTAACCGGGGGGTGGGCGGGAGGTCTTTTCTTCAAAGCAGAGGACGAGGAGAAGACATCCAAATCCCAAAAAATCACCAAAAAATTCCGAAAAAAAGATGGCAGCGTGCACAGAACCATCACGCCAAAATTACATCACCAGCAGGCCCCTATCAGTGCACATGTACTGGTCTGCACCGGTAAAAACCCACCCCTGACATGATCACAGAAATATCTTCGGACAATGTGGCTCTCTCGGCTAAGAAAGAGAGATGTGCCCCCATCCCACCCCTGGACTTGGGCACAACTGGAAAGGGGAAACCTTTACCTTTATTATCTGAGAGAGCTTACCCTTAGCCTCAAGTTAAATATTCTAGAACTTGATTTGTCTGGAAATATATACATTTCAGAGCTGAAAATAGAAAAAGCATATTTCTATAATTATTATGAATTGCTTTTAACAATTTGTTTGGAGGATCTCTGTTTCAAGTAAAGAATCCATATCTCAAATATGCTGCACTGTTTCTAAATTCTGAGTATGATTTAGAAGGGAAGATTATAAAAGAATAAATTACTTACTAAAGCAGCAACATACACTTTGTAGACAGGGTCAGCACAAACCATAGAAAGTACGCTGCAGCAGGATTCCACAACAACATCTCCTGAGATATTTGTCTGGGATGACCCATTAGCTGCCCCTAGAGTTCCAGGACTTGTGGTGTTTCCACTGCTGCTTCCAGAATTTCCAGTGCTTTCACCATTAGCCAATAATAGAGCACCACTAACATCATGGGAGAGACGTCGAAGGGCCATCTCACGTATATTCCAGTTTCGAGAAAATAGGCAACCTACTAATTCCATTCCAAATACCTGAAAAATCAACATTACAAGGCGATCCTGATTGCAATTTGATATTGACAGGTACATACACATGTATACTTGAAATAAGCCACTGGAATTCTTGTGGCATAGACTACAAACGGATGTCATGCATGCTTTTAAGAATTCTTATTTTCAATATATATTGTGAAGCAATGCAGATTAACAAAATCGGATAAATATTGCACTAAACATCATTTGATAAGAAGCAGTGACAGGCTGAAAGAAAATGTACTAAGAAATGTAATTCATTAAAAACACTCTGAAGTAGACTAAATAGACTGAAGTTAGAATGCAAATATTTTTATTTTCATTCTCCAAGGGTGGGCACAATTAATAAGGCTAGTGCAGTTATCTACCATTTAAAACTATGTTTGGACTCTAGACTGTCAGAACTGGACACAGAATTCACTGCTATCAAGCAATTTGGAGTATTTTATAGTAACAAAATATCTGGTCACAATAGCACATCAACTAAATTAGAATAGCTACAAGTCTCCAAAGTCCTTAACTATTGTTCCCCATGATTAGACATGACTAATAATAGAAAAGAAAAATAAAATGAGGAGGCAAGAACCAAACAAATAAGCAAATCAAAGAAATTTAAAATTGGCAACTGAAAGAAAACAATGTAAGATGTAACTCTTGGTGATGTAAGATAGAAAGCTCTACTGCAATAGGTATTCATATCACATCTAGATGAAGGACATCCAGACAGAGCTTCAGCAGAGACCTAATTATGACTGGTCACTTAACAACCATTCACAATTATCACAATAATGGAATGGGTGCTTTATGACCCAGCCATTGTAAATAGTTGCCTTGCCCCATGGTCATGTGATCGCATGTCAGGGTTTGGCAACTGGTCACCTTTTAACGGTCACAGCATTCCATGGTCATATTAATGCAATATGTGACTTTTCTGCCAGTTTCCAGCAAAAAATGCCATTTGAATCAATGTGTTTACTTAATGGCCATTGTGTTCATTTAAGAAGTTTGCAGTGAAAATGTTAAGAAAAACACTTCCAGTCACATGGCTGACTCAACTTATGGCTGTAACAATTTACACCTGGATTTCCAGTCCCAATTGTAGTTGTAAGTCAAAGACTATTTGTAACTGTCTAAACATCTTTCACGGACATTTGCTGTGTAACAATTTGGAAAAGCAAGTTCTCTGGGAGAAAATGACTAACATGTACTCAGGTATTCACAAAACAAAAAGCATATAGTCAGCAACATACATATTTGTGCAGACTGAAATAAAGTGTTAAGTTTTAGCTGACAAAAGAAAAATAGTTTAAGTAGGTTTAGAAATGTAGCATACCTGAATCCATGGCTCAGCTAAGTCCTTATAGGAAGAAGGAATTTGCTGAACCCCATAATGAGTAAGGTTAAAATTGCTATCTTGATTCCTCCTTGGTGAACCAGTTACAGGTTGCTGAGTTTGTTGCTGGACCACACAAACAATCGAAGGAGAATCAACAGGGCTTGGCAATTCATGACTAAACAAATATACAAAATAATAATAATAATTAGATATTTTCAAACTTCAAGGAAAATCAAGGATTTAACATGATCTGCATTTTAATCAATTTGTCACAATTCAATTTCTCCAAATAACGTGCAAGTAAAACCATGGTTACCTTCAAGGTGTAATTCAGCTCAAAAATATGAATGTGTATCTTGTTAAAAAATTAAAGTAAAGCAATAAAGCAATATTTCATTGTAGCTGGTAAAACCATACCAGCTGATTTTGAATTGTGATGGAAAGGGCTTATACACAGACATTTATAATAAACCAACCTGAATTGAAAATGAGGCTTTCAAAATGTTTAGATGTTTAACTCTGCTCATAAATGGACAATACAACAAATTCAAATAAAATAAATTCTCACCTATAGAAATCATGTGTTCTCCACTTAGATCTACAAAGGGGGCATATAAGAGGCTCCTTGTTTCTTCTACATTCCTCTGCCCCTAAAATTACATCAAAGTCCCACAAAGAAAAATAGATGGATTCTCAAGTTAGTAGCATAAAGACATTTTAGACCAGAAGTTATTTGGAAATGTGCGAAGAACTTATACTGCACAATAAACAGACATAGGAAAAACTAATTATATACTTAATCACATGTCTAAAGAATAATATGCAGTAAAGGCACATGCAATAAATGTGGGCGCTAACAGTACCAGATCTTTACAAAAAAATTCAACACGAGAATCTATGTTTAACAGTTCTAGAGACACTACATAGGCTTTGTACCTGCCCACTTAAATAATTATCTCCTTGTATCTGTTATTTTTAAATGATAAATAAAAATTACCATTATGTTTTATATATTTCTACTCTCACTTGCATTTTAAAAGTGCAAAGCATGTTTCCTTACATTTATGTAAAGATGTTTATTTCATTCAAATTGATTCCTTCTCTAAGACACTAGCTTGTATGAAAAGAATCCCATTAACGTTCAAGCAATTACAATGCCACTTATGACTGCAATTACTTTTGTTTCTCCATTCCTGGCAAGGATCTCCTTTGCTATTATTCTTTAAATCCATTCTTATGATTCAAGCGCACATAATAATATCAGTGACGTACATATTGACATGCAGTGATGGTGAAGTTTATTTCTGCAGCCTTCTTCACAGACCGTTAAGCTTTCCTCATCCAACATGCCCAGCAAACAAATGGGGCACATCTGTTCCTCTTCATCCTTGATACTATAAAATATATAGATACATATAGATAAGTATTTAAAAATCACGTTTAGCAGATCACATTTATTTATTTTTCTTCCAGGTCCGAAACTACCACCTCCTACAATATTTCAATACAAAATATTTTATCAATTGACAAGTATCAATCTTTTGGTGCAGTTTTTTAAATTACTCTGCATAACCTTGCTATGGATAGGATGTTTTCATCAACTCACCTATTAGGATAGGATAGGATAGGATAGGATAGGATAGGATAGGATAGAGACCTTGGAGGTCTTCTCGTCCAATCCCCTGCTTAGGCAGGAAATCCTACACCACTTCAGACAAATGGTTATGTGGAGCATTCACAACTTCTGGAGGCAAGCTGTTCCACGGATTAATTGTTCTAACTGTCAGGAAATTTCTCCTTAGTT
>JANHGD010002328.1:407635-417815 GCA_027560375.1 Imantodes cenchoa
GGGTCCTCATTTTACCCACCTCAGAAGGATGGAAGGCTGAGTCAACCTTGAGCCAGTAAGATTTGAACTGCTGAACTGCTGTACTAGCAGTCAGTTGAAGTAGCCTGCAGTACTGCACTCTAACTGCTGCGCCACCTTGGCTCCTGGTTTGAAGTTTGAAGACCTCTGTTTTATTGTATGTCTTAAACACATATAGAGTGACATTATATTACTAGAAAGAGAATACATCTTACTCTAATGGGGCAAATTTTACCAAGGGTCCTGGTTTATCCCATTTGATGGACAACATCAAAATCTCTGATTTCCCTTCTTATGCTTCTTTGTCTTTAAAGTGGACTGCCATCCAAATACAGAAGTAAGGTAAGAAGCTTACAGTATCTGAAGTTGTTTTCTTTCCAGTGCATCTTTATCAGCTCAGTCTTAAATATATTGTTGCAGTGTTTCTCAACCTTGAAGAATTTAAGATGGGGAGGGGCTTCAACTTCCAGAATTCTGGGAGTTGAAGTCATTCCCCCCGCCCCCCCATCTTAAAGTCTCCAAAGTTGAGAAACATTGTTTTACTTGATTGTACTGATCCCGAGATTTGGTGTGGGCATTCATTCAGCAATGCAGAACTCCTAATTCAAATTAGAGTGAATCAGAGACCGCCCAATTTGACAAGATCTAACGTCAATTTTAAAAAATCAAATGTTCATACAATTAATTAACCAGTGGAACAACTTGCCTCCAGAAGTTGTGAATTCCCCAACAAGTTTGTCATGATTTGTCTGAAATGGTTTAGGGTTTCCTGCTTGAGCAGGGGTTTGGACTAGAAGACTTCCAAGGTCCCTTCCAATTCTGTTGTTTTGTTTTGTTCCGTTCCGTTCCGTTCCGTTCCGTTCCGCTCCGCTCCGCTCCGCTCCGCTCTATTCTATTCTATTCTATTCTATTCTATTCTATTCTATTCTATTCTATTCTATTCTAGAAATTCCATTGACTAGATACAGAGTTGTTGTAAGAAAATAGGAGGAGGAAGTATTGGTATGTTTGCCATCTTAAGTTGTATATAGGAAAAAAAGACAGGATAGAAATCTTAAAAAAAACAAAAAACTACCCAATGGGATAATGGAAATAAAGGCAGTTTTAGAGTTGACCTGCTCCTCAGCCCAGAGAAGCATTTCCTAATCTGAGGAGCCCGACCGAATAGGCCTTCTTCTACTTTTCCACAAAATGTATAATTCACACAGAATACAGAATAACAGAGTTGGAAGGGACCTTCCGACTGGTGGAACATAGAAAAGAAAAGGTCCTCGGTAGATCATAGCTCAGATTTACAGCTTTTAAACTCAGACAAGTATATAAAGTAAAAGGGGACACCTCAAATACCAATGCTGAAAAAAGTTTTAGAGGCTAACTAAACATTAGCTTTATGTATGTACAGTGTATTTTCATTTTCCCAAATCACAAAGCGGTTTACTATTAAATAATCACTCATGCAAAATAATAAAATAAAATAAGATAAGATAAAATAAAATAAAAACATACTGATAAAAGAAATAAGATTAAAAAATAGAGTATGTGATTATAGACAGTCATGAAAATAAGGCAAATAGCTGGTATGCCAAAGACATACCATAAACAGGTATGTCTTTAATTCTAATTTGCAAATATATCTACTCTTCATTCCTTCTTATTCAGCAATAAGAATAATATTATCCTACTCAAAATCATGGTTTTCTTATCACATAGTACATGATCTATGTCACTATGTCATTACTTGTGGAAATTGTGCATCTTTATTTTAAAAACCCAATATTTATTTATTCATTAGATTTCTACTTCACTTTTCTACCAAGAGTATATAGCGGTCTCTATAACCATTTCAGATTCGGTTTTATTCTCACAACAATTCTGTGTGGTAAGTCAGGTTGAGTTTCTTGCCCAAACTCATTATGGCTGAGGGTAGTTTTGAACCTGATTCTCTCATTTCCAAGACTGATATCTGAACCAGCGGCGGTGGGTTGCTCCCAGTTCGGCCCGGTTGTGTGAACCAGTAGCGGCGGTGGCAGGAGGCTCTGCCCGCCCACCCGGGATGCTTCTGCGCATGCACAGAAGTGTTGTGCGCGCAAGCATGCGAGCGAACCAGTTAACAACAGATTTTAGAAACCACTAGTTATCTGAATCATTACACCACATGGCCTGACCACAGGCGCCAACAGATAAGACAAAATTTAACATAAAAGAAGTCAAAAGAAAGTGACATAGGAAACATTTGCTAAGACAATGAATAATTCAGATGGCTAAAAATCACAAAACACTTGCTCCATGTAAAATGAATGAGTAGCTGAATGAATGAACAAAAAACAAACAAACAAACAAGAGAAGCAGCCATTAAAAACAGTAAAATTGGGGATGAAAGAAATTGTAAAATTTCTTTTTAGACACTTGTAGGTACAATTAATGCATACAGAAAACTTGAAGGAGACCTTTCATAATTTTCATGCTTTTTCTCTAAATGCTGAAAGAGTCGTGGATGAGAGAAGAGAGCGGAGATGCAATTCTCACAGCTTCACCATCCACAGGCATCCATGGCAAGCAAAAGAAACAAATGATATCATCACCAAATGGCGTGACTTCCATCATGATGCCTGATGCAAGCATGTAAATGCTGCATTGCATCATTTGAATGTTGTCATGGCATACATATCATTTTGTCACCATTGTGACTTGTTACAGCAGCTGCTCTCATCTGCTAAGTCCATTAGCACTGAGAAGACAGGATGGTGGAAGAGCCTGCCCCCCTGTGATAATTTTCATACTGTCAATGACATCATGGGCAGCATACTGCATGGGGAGCTGACATCAGCGTTCTAGCAGGTGGCTGGTGGCTACCATTCCTATTTATAGCTAGTCATATGTTGTGGCTTGACAGGTCCCTGCCACCTTTCAGGTTCTGCATTCCACAGCAGGGAGCCAAACTAACTTTTGCTGTGCTAACGACCTTAACTGGAGGTCTGCATTTGGCATCACGAGAATCTGGATTCAAGGCTCAGTTTGAACCTCCAAGCTCAACTCGGTAGAGGTTGCTTCAGTCTACCTGGTTATTCATGAGAAATGCAGAGTGTTTTATTCATCATTGGCTAGAGATGGAGTTTGCAAGAAAACCCACCCAGACGTAAATGCAGAAACCAGAATATTTTACAACCTCCTATGTAAAAGTATGAACTAATTAAGTGGAGAAAGTTGTCAGAGAAGTCTTCGTGCTAGAGTTTGAAAAACCTCCAGAATGCCTAAGTTAAAAATGGAGCCTATTGGGAGAGAACTAGAAGTCATTCGATGAAACTGTTCAAACATTGGAGAATGTCGATGTTTATTCCCCTATCAACTTTGCTGGACTGATATAGTAATTTGAAACTTCGTTATTAGCTAGTTTAGGGGTTAATATATTATCCAATCTGTAGAACTGCCCTGAAATCATATCTCTGATTATTTTAATTTCAACCAAATATCTTTCAAAAACAGGACATTCAACTGGGCTGAATAAACAAAGTGCCTATAACTTCATAACATATGAGCACTGCTAGTTATCTCGGATGCACAGAATATTATCATGAGCTGTAGTACTCAGTGGCTCTCCCCATGACTAGCAATGATGCAAATGAGAAAATGCATGAATTTGCATAAATTTATATAGCTCACAGATGTTGGCTTTTCTAGGCATGAAATTTGGGTTGCCTTCTTACACAAATTTTATTGTTATACTATTTTCTTTTTGAGATAGTGTGGCTAGAGCTCACACCATATGTTCTGGTTAAAGCAGGCAGAAGGCAATTCCAAATCTACTGGTACATCTGAATGATTTGCACTAGCTTTACAAGCATTTCTGAGCCGCTATTATTTCTCAGGAGCAGCAGCCAAAAGACTTCTCTTTTTTTGTTCTTGAAGGAGCTTTGTTTGCAAAACAATTTTCTCAGCTGCATGAGTGGCAGGGACACTCCTTCTTTCCCCTCTACCTTTCAGTCTCCTTCCTCCCTAAAAATCTTGGTTCTGACCAGTAGTGGGTTTCACTTACTTTGCTACTGGTTCAGAACTGTGAATGTGTGCGTGCGATGCTTCTGCGCATGCGCAGATTGTCTGGGCAGGTGGCTGGAGCTTCTCGCTGCCGTTACTGGTTCACCTGAACTGGGGTGAACCGGTAGCAACCCACCACTGGTTCTGACTGGTGGATCTCAGGTTCCTGTAAAGAAGATTCCACACACTTAAAGGGGTGCCGGCATAACTGTCAGGGTTGAAGTAATAAATAAAGTAGGAAGTAGTGAGTTAAAAAGCAAGAGTAAACACTAAGATGACAGATTTAAGCCTATTATATTCTCCTTCCCTGCCACAGGTATCATAGTATCACAGGTCTGAAAGGGACCTTGAAGGTCTTCTAATCCAACCCCCTGCCCAAGGCAGGAGTCTTTATACCATCCTGGACAAATGGTTACCCACTCTTTTCTTCTGAACCTCCAGTGATGGAGCACACATAAGTCTGTCAGGCAAGCTCATGGAGTAATTGTTCCACACTGACTCTCTCTCTGACAAGCCTCCACCCATTGCTTCTTTTTCTGCCCACAGGTTCTGTGGAGAATAAATCAATCCCCTCTTCCCTCTGGCAGCCTTCAAATATTAGAAGACCCCTAATTATTCTATTTGTTAGGCTAAACATATTTAGTTCCCTTAAACATCTATCACAGAGGTGTCAAACTCACATCATCACGGCAGTGTCACGTGACATATCAGGACTCCCCCCCCCTTCGCTAAACCGGGCATGCGCATGATGCATCCAGTCCATGGGCTGGGAGTTTGACAGCCCTGACATATCATATGGTTTCGCCTGCAAATCCTTTATTACCTTTGTTGCTCTTCTTTGTACTTATTCTAGGGCAGTGTTGGTGAACCTTTTCAGCACCGAGTGCCAAAATGGGGGCGCGCACGCATGTGTGCATGCCAGAAACTGAAAGAGCAGCCGCCCAGCCCGCATGTGCACACCAGGAGGATGATCTTTCGGTTTCCAGTGCATGCATGCACACCAGCCACCTGGTCTTCCGGTTTCTGGCATTCATTCAGGTGCGAAGACCAGCTGGCCGGTGCACATGCACACACCATAACCCAGAATATCATCTCCCGTGTGTGCATGTGTACCAGGTGGCTGCTCTTCCTGTTTCCGGTGCTCCCTCATGCATGAACACCAGCTGGCCAGTGCACCAGAACCCAGAAGAGCAACGGCTCTGTGTGCCACTTCCAACACGCGTGCCATAGGTTCACCATTACGGTTCTAGGGTTTCAGCATCATTTTTGTATCATAGTGACCAAAACTGGACACAGTATTCCAAATGTGGCCTCACTAGTGCAGTATAGAGCAGCACTATCGCTTCTCATGATCTTGATGCTATCCCTCTGTTGATGCAGCTTAGGACTGTATTGGCATTTTTGGTAGCTGCAACACACGGCTGGCTCATATTTAAGTGTTGGTCCATTAGGATATCAAGATCCCTGTCACAGGCACTACCTTTTCATCAGGTATTGCCTATTCTATAGCTGTGCATTTGGTTCTTCTCACCTATGTGCAAGACCTTACTTTTCTCACCACTAAACTTTATCTTGTTGGATATGCTTAAATCTTATTCACAGGTTATGGAATACTCTTTCCTAGGAAGTCCATATTTTGCCACCATCATTCCAGTATTTAGCAAGATGACACATTTGCATCTTTTCCACCAAACTTTGGTTGTTAAACTGGTTTTAATTGCCTTGATTTTATAGTTATATGCATTGATAATGTTATCTATTCACGTGGCGAAGTGAATGCAAGCTCAGAGAGCACCAAGGACTCTATAGTTCAAGCCTGATCTATACGGTTCTCTTCTATTTATATTTAAAAATCATATTGAATGCTGTTCAAAGCAGAAAGCTTGGCTATAAATTAGATGTTTATCATGAGAACGATGATGATGATGACAATGACAGTGATGACGACTATCCGAATTATACTCTAAAGTATAGAATTTTACATGAATAAATAAATGTTTCTATAGATAGAAACATACAATGCAGTAAAAGGGGTTGGAGAGGAAGTAACTCTATGCAAAAATGCACCCACTTATTTTCATGTCACACATTCAGACCACATCTATTCAGTTCATTTAATTGCAGTTCCTTTTCTTTTAAAGGAAAATGTTGTTAAAAAGTAGATCAGGAGCCAAGAATAATTCAGCAAAGATATTTGATGTTTAAAATTAGCGTGAATACATGAATCCCACTGAAAGTTATCTAAGGATTCAACATACCATATAATGATCAAGAATTGTTTTTTTGTACCATATCTTCTTTTTCTTTCTTACAACTATTCATATTTTTATATGTGTGAAGCCAGTTGCAATTTTGAATTTTGCTTAGATATTTTTTTAATTGCTCTAAATCGACTGAAGTACTTTTTCCAATAATTTTCTAGCTCATGAAGACGTAGAAAAACATTTTATTTTATCTGAAATGAAATAACTAATATAAGGAGGAGAGCTGATGAATATTCCTTGATAGCACATTTCAAAAATTTAAAGATGAACAGGACATTTGCTGTCCTATTCCCAGCCACATCACATCTAGCAATAGCAATAGCACTTAGACTTATTATACCGCTTCATAGTGCTTTACAGCCCTCTCTAAGCGGTTTACAGAATCAGCATATTGCCCCCAACAATCTGGGTCCTCTTTTTACCCACCTCTGAAGGATGGAAGGCTGAGTCAACCTTGAGCCTGAGTCAACCTTGAGTTTTGATCTGCTGAACTGCTGAACTAGCAGTCAGTTTCAGTGGCCTGCAGTACTGCACTCTAACCATTGGGCCACCTTTGGAACAACCCTGTTCCAAAGTTCTGGTGGCCAAATCCCCCCTCAGTCACATGAGTGTGTTTTGGATACTTTGCATCTGGCACCAGGGGCAAGTTCCTCTTACCTTTTGCTACAGGTGTGCACCACGACGTTCTGTGCATGCATGCTTGCTACATTCATCTGTGCGTGCATGTCCCCTTGCGTGATTTTATTTCTGCACATGCGCAATGGGCCGATTTTACTTCTGCGTATGCTCAGAGAGCCAAAAAACCCGCAAAAAATTACAAGAAAAGATGGTGGCATGCACGGACCGGCAAAGACAGCAGCGGAGCCATCGTGCCAAAATTGCATCATTGGCGGGCCACTTCTGGAGCGGCTCACCGACTGCACTGGCAGGAACCCACCTCTGCCTGGCATGCATTTTCAGCCATTTCAGGGGTGGGTTCTTGTTCTATAGAACCGGTCCGAATCGGGAGGAACCCACCTCTGAGCCATTTGTAGCATCTGCAGTCATATCACCACAATTTATGTTTTTGCCGAAAACTGGCGTTAATTTTCAGCAAAAATGCCCCATAGCAATTAATGGGTTTGCTTAATGACTTCAGCGTTTGCTTAATGATTGTGGATTCACTTAACAACCATGGTAATTAACTTAATGATCACCACAAAAAAAGTTCATAAAATCAGGTTGGTCACATGATGACCTGTTTTATGACCATTACAACTTGCAACCTGAAGGGCAGGTTCTATGAAGACTCTATTCAAGGATTACCTGTAAACAGGACTAAAGGTCTTTTCAAAGGGAACTTAGTAACACTGGAGAGAGAAAGCAAGATCAATATGTCCAAGCTAAAACTCCATTGGAATGGAAAAAGAAGGGGTGAGCAAAAAACATGCTGGCTCGATATCAAATCTGATGCAAAGTTGAACATACAACAATTGAAAGAAGCTGTGCTTAACAGGTGATCACTTGCAAATAAAGTCACTAAGAATCGGACGCAAAACAACAAAACTCCATTGCAGGGAAAAGCCTACAAATCTCCATTAATCAGACATATTATTTTAACCACCATGTCCCATTGATTTCAGTGCCACATAATGGTATTTATTTCATTTGCAGATTTGGGAGTGGTGGATAGCAAAAATGATTCTGTGTAATTTTAGTTTGGGTACAACAGTATTTCATATGGGATCCAAATTTAATTTTCGGGGGGGCGGGTTTGTTTCCTCTTAGCAAGGAGACAGCATTTTCCTACCACTCAATATTGCAAGATTTGTAACCCTAAAAATATACGGTAATTATCTCCTTGTTCAGCTAACTTTCTGTGGTGATAAGGAATACTTGCTTTTTATTGACTGCTTTTATTTATGGCCACCCTAAAACTAGAATTATATTTTGTTTAATTGAAAAATAAGAAAAGGAATTAAAAATGGCAGTGCTAGGCCAAATCAATACGATTCCAATTTAGATATCTTTTCTTTCCATCATAAGAATAAATTTATTACTGGCTCTTGTATATTTGTGTCAGCCATTTAATATTTTTAAGACAAACAGCTAAACATCACTTGGTAAGGTTTCCCTTTGATGTTTTGTGTGATTTATTTTTTTAAAAAGGTGGGGGAGATATTTTATTATTTCTGATCCTGAATTATTAGTATGTAGAAGATCTCCATAGCTTATTTTGGCTGCAGCCTTTAATTCAGTTGCTTATGAGTAAAGCCATTGAACTCAGTGGAACTTACTTTATAAGTCATTAAATGCTGTCTCAAGAGATGCAGAAGGGTAAGTTAGCCAGTGACCATGGAGACATTCTAAAAGGGCTGGTAGTTATTGAAAGTTGTGAGAGTAGAACTTTAGAATGGTACGCTATATCTCCAGCTGCCCGGATCCAAATTTTCCAGCTGTTCTGCTTAATGTTGTGCTCTGCAAGAATAAGCAAGATCATCTATAGAAAAATCGGGAAGTTCTTTGCTTGCCATAATACTTTCTACTAGACTTCACCAATAGATGTTCTTATCTGAGGTATAGTCTTTGAGTTCCGTTGAATGCAGCTGTATTAGTGTGATGAACTTGCTTTTGGTTAGCATTTCTGTTATTTCTTCTTTCTTTCTTTTTTTGTATATGTTTTATTTGCAGTTTTCCTTTAACAACCAACATATTTTGTGGACAGCGTAATGACTGGGTGAATACATTTTTTACACAATGCTGACAGTAATAATACAATTACATATACAGTAGAACCTCTGGTCATGAATGCTTCTGACCACGACCAGGTTCTGACCAAAAAATTCATATTTTCCCCCCCACGGCCGATTTCCCCTTCCGTGCTATTTTTTTTTGTAAGTGCCAAATTCCCAAAATTAGGTTTGGATCACGACCAGATCAGCTTGTGACCAAAGTTATGGAACAAATTTTATGGTCGTGACCAGAGGTTCTACTGTACATAGTTTTTATCTTCCAACTTCTAACCTTAAGATGCTCATTATAATTATAACATATTCTTTTATATATCAATATATATGATACTATTTTCGCAGTTCGTACTTTTTTCCACCCCACTTGTTCGGGTTCTTCAGATTCACCTCTTTATCTTTAAACAGTACTATTCTGTCTTTATTACACTTTATCACTTGCTCCAGAAATATATTTAAACATCAATTACAATGTTTTAATATTTTAAGTATTACTAATTACTCAATACTTAAAGATTGGAAAGATATTTCCAATATCTCAGTTTTCTATAAACACCAATAAAACAATTTTTTAAAAAAATTTAATCGATCCCGGGATTATATCTCTAAATCCCCTAAATTTGTAATCCGTAAAAGATGTGGATTCCAATATATATTTTTGCACAGTTAATCATAATAAATTTAAATATGCCTAATCATAGTCTTCCACCTCCTAGCCTTAGTATATTTGTGGTTATAATAAATTCTATTATATATCTATATGTGTGCTACTGTTTTCCCAATTTATATTTTCTATTTGTTTTTATTAGTTTTTAATACAATCACAGTATTAAAAAATATTATGTCTCTATCAAACATCTCTCAGCCTTTTTAGAATTTCATCGTTTACTGACTTTTTGGTTATTCTTTTATATTTCTCTCTTGGGATCCTATATTTCTTTCTAACATTTTTGTATAGATTGAATGTTCCCACTGCCTTACCCCTTATCTCCTTCTGCTGCATCATTTGGATACCCATCCATAACCTTTTCATTATTTTTGGGAAGTCTTCCTTTTTTTCTCTATGCTATTGTAAACTCTTAAGGGATTATCTATTCAATTTAGTATTTATTGTTATTGTCTTTTCATTGTTTTTGTTTT
>JANHGD010002333.1:72322-82378 GCA_027560375.1 Imantodes cenchoa
GGCTCCGGAGCTGCATGAGACTCTTTGGGTCCTCTGCTGCAGCTCACTGTCACCCTGTCGTGGTCGAGGGATGAAAGAGCTGTCGCCCTGTTGCGCCAGTGGCATGACCGGAACCTTAGTGCAGGAGCAAAGTGCCCCTGCACTTGCTTTTGTGCGGCAACAGCATTCTGCTTTCATCGTGGTACATTTGCTATTGCCACCAGCAAAGAGGGCTGGGAGAACAGTGGGGGTGGATCTTGTGGGGTGGGGGCCATCCCCCAAGGCTGGCCTTCCTCCTCCCTTGCTGGCGGGGCCAAGAGAAAGAAGGGGGCAGCGTGGGGAAGCGCTCCCCTCTCCCGCTGAGCGTTGTCACCAACCCCCAGTCTGTGGACCAGCCTGGCAGAAGCATCCCCATTGGTGAGTTGGACGGCACAGAGGTGGCTCGGCTCTCGCAGCAGGATGCAGTTTAGCACCTCCAGACAGGAGCTGCTGCCTTTGAAACGCATCGTTTTCTCTTGCCTGTGCTTCCATGATCTCAGGTCTTTCACCCCAGCGAGAGCTATGTTTTTGCTTTCTTTCTTTTCCTGTGCCTTTTCTGGGCAGCAATGGCTGGGGCCATGGTAGGTGGGTGGGAAGCAGACACATCAGGGATGTTCCCCCCTTTCAGCAAGCCAGGCCTGGAGGAGTACGGAGAGTTGCGGGCAAGCACCAGAGGGTCAGAAGATGCGCTCTGATGTTGCCCCAAAATGCATTTCCAGGGTGCGTGGGATGTGCATTTCCACATCTCCTCAGCTGTGTTTTGGCTGAATCCACCTTCTGAGCATGCGCGGAAGTGAAATTGCACAAGGGGATGCATGTGCGCCAGGGGCGGTTTCCTACTTACCCGAATTACCGGAGCGGTTGCGCGTGCAGCCAGCGTCCTTGCGAGTGGGCGTGCCACCCACTCGCGTGATTTTTGGCTTCTGCACATGCGCAGAAGCCAAAAAATAAAAAAATATGGCGCCGTGACTCACGGCCCGGAACCAATGGCTCCGGAGCAGTGAAGTCATTTTTCCCGTTCTACCCCCATGCAGTGTGGAGCGTGGGGGTAGGAAAGCACCACTGATGTGCACGCACGTGGGAAGCAAGGCAAACCGGTGGCAAAGGTAAGTGGAACCCACCCCTGTTCCCGGTGTCTTGTTTTGTGGGGGAAACGGGCCCAAGTGGCTCTGAGTATTTAAGGTTGTAGACCCCCTGTATTAGGGCAACAACCAGTAGCTATATAAGCTTCTCATATGAATGCCAAATTTGTTCAGACTGAGAGGTAAAATCTCTCTCACATGTCCTATTAAAATGTCTAATGGTGATCAGGTTTAATACTTCCTATTATTTCAATTGCCATTGTTACCAGGAGCTGTTTTACTGTTCTCCTGGAGGATCATTCATCAGAAACTTCTAATATGGTTGCAAAATTCTTATCAATAGCTACAGCTGTTAGAAACATCTGGTTCCACCACCATATTACATTGACTAATAGCTTTACAATTTTATCACAATTTTAAAAAAATTATATTGCATGTTGGTCCTTTATAGTATTTGGTCTTGGACTGTAATAAATTTTGATTGATTTTATATACCTCCACATGATGATCTATGACTATAATAAAGATTTGCTTTGTTTTGCTTTGATATATATCCTCCCCCCTCCTGCATACACAGATACCCACACACCACTATCTTTCACTACCGGTGTGCATTGTGACACCACCACCCCCGGCACGCTCGCTATGCATGTGTCCTCCTGCATCCTCTCGCACAATTTCGGCTCTCTATGTATATGCAGAGGGACAATTTTACTTCTGTGCATGCGCAGAGGGCCCAAAACTATGAATTTTCTTTTTTAAAAAAAGGCGGTGACCAGCAAAGCCGTCATGCACGTGATTATGCAATCGACGGGCTCCTACCAGAACGGAGCTCTGGGGCACACTGGTAAAAACTCACTACTGCCACACATTCAGGACCATCTGGGTAAACAGTGTCAACATGGTGGCTGCGATCATGGGATTGAAGCAGTAACCTTTTTTTCCCTGTGCATTTGCACACATGACACAACTTAAAATGGGGTGATATTTTGATGTCATGGTTGCAGCCACCATTTTTGACCCCTTCTGTGGATGTCCTTGCATAGATTAATTCCTGGTTTTAAATAATATTTCTGAAATAAACCTCTGCCTGGTTTGATTCATTTCTTCCCTGTAATTTGTTTTTGCCCATCTATCCCCAGAATTTGTGATAGGATGGAAGGAAAGAAAGGAAGTGAAAAATAGCTTGATGGGCTGACAGAAATGGAGAGTTGCAGTTGTGGAGAGGAAGAAAAAGTGAACTAAAATGAAGGTGGGTAGCTTTTGGTTATTGAACTTGGTGGTTCCAGAGTGACCTGGATCCATAGGAACCATAGGAAGATCAGAAAGAGAGAAGGCTCAGATTTTAATGGACCATGCCTACCTGAACAAATGGGAAGAAGGAGATTTGACGAAGAGCCAGAAGAACATCAAGAGAGAGTGAGAGACTGCCAGTTGAGGGAAATTAATATTAAGGTTAAGTCTACATTTTAATACACACACACACACACACACACACCAGAAGAAGTAGCGTTTGAAAGACGTGAAAATAGATGAAGACAAAGCAATTGGAGCTTTAAAATGATTAACTGCTTTTTACAGCTTACCATACCCTTTTTACAGCAGACACTTAAGGAGAAAGTGGGCACAGGGGAGTTCTTAAACGACTAGCCTTATGTGGCTAAAAAGCAAACCAAACTTTCCTATCTATGTTATGAATAAAAAAGAAGAGGGGGTAAATTTTATAAGGAGGTCTCTACATGCTGTCAACCCCAGCAGGTCACCAGATTAGAAAAAATCAACTCCATAGGAAAGATTTGACCGATCTTTATTGAAACTGGCTATAGTAACAAAATCTTGCAGGCCTGATTGTCCTGCACGTCTTAAGGAGGCATCGATTTGAGTCTCTTCCAAATGTTATTTGGCTGTTTTAGATTTTAAAATGTTTCCGTCTCTTTTGCCTAGGCCAGGGGTCCCCAACCCCACTCTGTGTACTGGTACTGGGCCATGGCATGCCAAAAACCAGGCTGCGCAAACAAGCAAAGCCCCATCCACGGGATGCAGGCAGCACTTTTAAACCACACCCTCTCCAGGCCGTGGAAAAACCTCTCTCCACGGAACCGGTCCCTGGTGCCCAAAAGGTTAGAGGCCACTGGCCTAAGTAACGGGTCCTGCATAATTTCATCGAGGGCATCTTGCTTACTCTCTACAAATGATAGAACTTGGTCAATTTTCGGAACACAGCCCTGGCAGGACTTTTGTTTGATAGAACTTCAATGTGGAACCTATTTTTCCCCAGATTATTCTTGAAATAAAAGGCTTCAGTTTCAGTTAACATATGATACCTTTTCTGGACACATCCATCTTGTTTTCTGACAACAGTGTGAGTTGCCGTTGATTTCTCCAGGGATGTTTTCCCAATTCCCCATGCAGTCTACAACTCTGATATAACCTGGTGGTCTTTCATCCAAACATTGATCAGGCTCAACCTTGATTAGCTTCCAAGCTCAGTTGTTATTTTCTGTCACTTTCTTAAAGACTGCTTAAAAAAAAAATTCAGAGGATTTACTATAGCCCAAGCAAACAAAAAATGCCTCTTTTAATAAAAACAGTACCTTTACAATCATACAACAGGAGCATCACTTTATCATTTTACCTTCCCTTTGAATTGTGACTGAAGAGGCAGGAGAAATTACAATCCTTCTCTGAGAGAAGAAAGATTTTTAAGCATGCTCTGAAATGTTTTCTGCCATTCAAATTGCTGTCTAGGATTCAATTTCATTGCCTTCTTGCCAGTTTCTCAAATAAAACTTAGTCACATTTGTCACAAATGTTTTTTTCAGTTCAGCAGTCAGTCTGTTTTTTTTCAGACAGGCTTCAGCTTCATTCCTCATTTTTTCAAGCAGCCTTGCTTGAGGTGTATTGTATAAATTCCGCATGGTCAATTGATTGAAGAGGTTAAATGATTTAGATGAGGGAATGGGAGTCATCAAATTTTCAGATGACACTAAGCTGGCAGGAATAGCCAAACATCCCAGAAGACAAGCCTAGGAACCAAAAAGATCTTGACAGACTTGAACAATGGGCACTATCTAACAACATAAAATTTAATATGGAGAAAAGCAAGCTTTTACACCTAGGCTGGAAAACTTAAAGGTACAATTACAGATTAGGCAAAATCTGGCTCAAAAACAGTAGCTCTGAGAGGGAACATGGAGTCCTAGTGGACAATCACTTAAACGTGAGCCAGCAGTGTGCAGCCACAGCCAAAAAAGCTAATACAATTCTTGGTTGTATAAACAGAGGCCCAGAATAAAAATCACATGACGTATTAGTACTGCTTTATAAAGCCTTAGTAAGGCTACACCTGGAATACTGCATTCAGTCTTGGTCATCACGTTACAAAAAAGATGTTGAGACTTTGGAAAAAGTGCAAAGAAGAACAGCTAAAATGATTAAAGGCCTGGAGACAAAAACATATGACGAACAGTTGCAGGAATTGGGTATGCCCAGTCTAGAGAAATGAAGGACTAGAGGTGACATGATATCATTATTTCAATATTTGAGGGGCTGCCACAAAGAAGACGGGGTCAACTTATTTTTCAAAGCACCAGAAGACAAGACAAGAATCAATAAATGGAAGGAGAGAAGCAATCTGGAATTAAGGAGAAACTTTCTAACAGTGAGGACAATTAACCAGTGGAACAGCTTGCCTTCGAAGTTGTAGGTGCTTCATTATTGGAGGTTTGTAAGAAAAGACGGACAGCCACCTATCTGAAATGGTATAGGGTCTCCTGCTTGAGCAGGGGGATCGATTAAAAGAACTTCAAGGTCCAGGGGTGGATTCTGGTTTTCTTCGCTGCCGGTTTGCTCCTTGACATGCCACGCGGGCGCATGCACAGTGCTAAAAAACAGCTTCTGCACATGCGCAGAAGGAAAAAACAAGATGGCACTGCCTAGAGAGCCAGTTCGGGGATGTGGCAGGCCTGGGTTGCTGCCGGTCTGAGCAACCCAGGCCGCCAAGTTACTATCGGGTTCCATAGAACCTCCCAATGGGGAGGAACCAACCTCTGCCAAGGTCCCTTCCACCTCTATTCTGATTGATTGAATAAGGTTCTTCCCACCCACTTCCATCCCTAAAGGGTTCTGAAAGATAAACCAATAGTTCTTTTGTTAGTTATTTCAGTGTCAATCGTGGGAAAAGGCAAATCCTGAAACCTATAAATCATCCTCTGTATTTGAGCTCCCAGTATTGGAATTCCCTGCAGGAATATTATCGTTTTTGTTCTCTGACTGTTTATATAAATATATCACCCATATTTATAATAGAAATCGTCAGCTCATGTATTTATCAAAAAATCGAAACCAGAACTTTAATGGTTAACTTGAGATCATGGCTGTCAACACAAAGATGAGGTATAATTGCAGTGTCATGACACACCGAATGTTGCAAAAAGTGCCCTATGCATTGTTTCCAAGGTACATTTTTCATGTCTTGTGTTTGATTTTGGTTCGGTTTGCCGTGGAGCAGCTCACTATCCCTCGGGACTAATCAATTTATTCTACATACCAATCCTCTCCTGATGCATTCCATAACGATCTGTAAGAGGTGGAATTGATTTTTGAACTTGTCCTCCTTATGAATTCATCTCCATTTGCTGTCATGCCTAGCCACCTTTGTAAAAGACACGAGGCCAGAGGTAACATGTATGCTTCCATTTAATCTCTCAAAGATGGCAGGTTATTTATGAACATCATTTTCCTTATGTGTCATGTTCCCACTGCTAAATAGTTGCATCAGCAGTCGGGGATTGCACATCACCAGTGTTACATCTGGACTCCAGATGCAAGGAAGGGTGGGATAGATTGGAACAAGGTTATCTTAACATAGTTACATAGGATTGATGGACAACCTGTCTACTTGTAACATTCATCCTTTAAACAGCTACCACAGATTACTAATCTTACTTGAGAACTTTAAAAAGGCAGAGAAGACATGAACCATATTTTTCTGTCCATTTTTTATTTATATAAATAGATCCCCCTGGAAGGATAAGCATATTTTCCTCATTCTTATTAGCAGCTGCAATAGGTTTAGAATTGGGAGGCCCAGCATAGAGCATAGCTAATGGTTCAGAAGTCCAAAAGTAAAGTGATTTTAAATTGGGTTATACCTCATAATGTAGGGTCATGGTGGCGAAACTATGGCAAGCGTGCCACAGGTGGCACGTGGAGCCATATCTGAGGGCACGTGAGGCTTTGCCCTATGTCAGCTCCAGCCAGCTGATTTTCTGCCTTCCGGAGGAGGGGGGGAGGCCGTTTTTGCCCTCCCCAGGCTTCAGGAAAGCCTCTGGAGTCTGTGGATGGTGAAAAATGGACCCAATGGGCCTATCGGAAGTTCAGAAACAAACTTCCGGTAGGTCTGTTGGGCCCTTTTTCACCTCCCCAGGCTTCAGGAAATGGCCCAATGGGCCTACTGGAAGTCCGGAGGCTTCAGTGAGGCCTGCAAGCATGTGTGCAGGGGTGTGTGCGGGCGGAGGGTATGTGCGCATGCGCAGGGGGGAGGGCACCACATTATGGGTGTGAGCACACATGCGTGTGCTATTGCGCACGTGTGCACCCTTTTGGCACCCAAGCACCCACGTTTGCCATCACTGATGTGGGGTATATTCAAATAATTTGGCATTATAATCCCAAATCTAATGAGATTTCAAAAACATGTTTGTTGTCCCATCTTTTCCTTCAGGAGTTCTAGGCAATATATAAAGTTTTTCCATCTTCTTCCTTGTCCCTACTACAAAAACTGAGCATAGAGTTGTCACCTATTTTTTTAGACTATGAAATGTTAGGAGATGTAGTACTCTTACAGGACTGCTACCATTTTTGTTTTTTGTTTTAAATGATTTTTAATATTGTTTTGGAATTTTGCAGATGCCATCTCAAAGGATCCTTAGAGCTCTTAAGGCCATTCCTTTGCTAATAGGATATCTACAGCGTACACTCCCATCTCAAATCTATAACAATGACGATCTTTGACAACTGGCTTGTATTTATTTATTTGAAATCTTTAAATCTTTATTACCACCATTTTACATTCATACATATAGTATTTAGCATTTCATGGTCTATATTGTTAGCTTCCCAAAGTCATGGATTTGAGATGGCCAACCATTTAAATCTAAATAAATAAATAATATCCCTGTTACTTAAAAAGTGCCCCCTTATTAACAGATGAGTAACCTTACTTAAGATCCAACTTATTCCCATGGTCACTCCTTCAGCAAATTTTCCACACACCAAGCAGGAAGTATCCTCATGCTTTATCCCTTTTCTTATATTATTGTAAGGATCAAGGAGAAACCAACATGTGCAAGAACTGTAAGCTACAGGGCTTATTTATTTGTGGTGAAAAGATTAGGGGAACAGGAAACTATACATAGAAAACTCGGAATGACAAATGCTCAGTTAAAAAAAAAAGGTTTCTTTAGTGTTTCAGGCAGATCACAATTACTCTGTTATATCAGTATCGATATGAAACTACATCTGTGGGTATATATATTATTATATGAGAATTATTATGGCTACAGAAATGTACATCAGGCCTATAAAGTAATATAGTTTATATAGTGTGTGTGTGTGTTATTCATTTATTAACAAACTATATTACTTTATAGGCCTGAAGTACAGAATATTTTGTTAGCAATAATAATTCTCATGCCTTGTAAGTCTTTGTCTCTAAATTCTGCTGCAGGTTTTTCTCATCTACTTAACAGTACATAGGAACTCAAATAGTAATACCCCTCCCTCATTTTAAGAGCTCCTTAATCTATCTGATGAAAACATAAATATAATGATTATAAATGTTTCAAACACTTTGGGGCCATTTAGTTCTCTTCCCTTGCAGTTTAACAGACAGTGTTTGTTTTTTCTCCTATTGAGGATTTGACTGAGTTTTCTTTGATTGGGGCCCAATGTCTCAAATTTAATCCTCGGACTAAGACAAAATTAAAACAAATACTTGCCATAGAAGGGGGAGCAGTGGAACTGCCACCAAACTCCTTAAGCATTTTTGTATTGTTATCATTGGAGGGAGAATTAATAAATGTTGGAGTGACAGAGATCTGGAGCAAATATTTTATAACCTTGAACCCTTGTTCAGTTTCCATGCAGATTTCTAATGTCAAAGAAAAGAGAGAAAGTGGGCAACATTTTTCTTCTTCATTTGAATGTTGTCAGCCAGCTCCTTTCTTCTTTCTTTTGCTTTTATCGCAGGCGGGCAAACTTTCAGGGGCTGGTCTGATATTTTTGAGGGGGTGTGCGGATTGTGGAAGACCATCAAGCCATGGCATATGTATAGGTAGCCCTAAGTTGTTCTGTCTCTGTCTCCTTTGTTGGTGGAGCATTTGAAGGCTAACACAATTTGTGTACTTCCACTCTCAAAATGATAGAAGATCATTCCATTCGCTTTTTGGGACTGTGAATGGAGTTCCAAAGGCCTCGGTGGTGCAGTGGTTAGAATGCAGTACTGCAGGCTAGTTCTGCTGCTGCCAGCTGCTTGCAATTTGGCAGTTCAAATCCCACCAGGCTTAAGGTTGACTCAGCCTTCCATCCTTCCAAGATGGCTAAAATGAGGAGCCAAATTGTTGGGGTCAATATACTGACTCTGCAAACCGCTTAGAGAGGGTTGTAAAGCACTGTAAAGCAGTATATAAGTGCTATTGCTGTTGTTATCCATGAAGAATTTCTTTGTGGAGCTTTCAGGCTACAATAGTTCCCCTCCAACCACAATCTAGAACCATGAAGTCAAAACATGAGGATGGCAGTGGATGATAAGAGATTCACAAGTGGACAACAGGCTGTTTTGGTCACATGGACAGAGGCAACCTTGGTAGTTTGTGTCAATGTAACCCAACATACAGAGCATTTCCAGTTTTGGATTATTTGAATATTTTGGATCTCTCATAGGAAATGAGATAAATTAATGGGCTTTATATCAGTTGGCAAATTCTCAAATATGAGTTGATATCCACTGGGATCCGTCATCTTTGTTTAATATCAGATTGACCATTTGGCCCAAACCAGAAGAAATATTTTGTTTACAGGGCTCCAGGATACTAGATGTCTAGGTTAAGGAGATGGGGTTAAGAATTATGATTTGCCCTTTCATTAATAGACTAATCCATTTTAAGGGGCCAGAAGAGAGCAAAGGGGATGCTATAGTAGGTCCTGAGAATAAAATACATTCTTTTAAATGTGACTGAGCAAATGTTGCTACTGCTGCTATGATGTTGAGGATGCTTATTATTACAGCATTTTTTAAAGTACACATTTTGGTGCTGTTCACAGATGTAACAACATAGTTACCAGCTGTGCTATACATCCCAAATCTCTAAGAATGTACATTTTCAACAAAGTAGATATAAAAAAAAGTTTATTTTGAGAAGACATAGTCGGAAGTGTATATTTAAATTCAAGCTGAGGTCAAATTACTTTGTGAAATCCTTGACCAAATTTTTTGGAATGGTAATAGGCTGGACATTTTCTCCAAATTTCTTCCGGAGAAAAGCTTTCACAGTTTCTCAATGGCAGGGCTTCCCTTTTGTTCTGACAGTAGCAGACTATTGAAAAAAGCCTCACAAGAGGAATTCCGTTGCCGTTCCTTGGGATTTAATGGAGAGCCAGAAGGGCTGCAGATTGTTGGAGCGATGTTTGTTCAATGAAAGATGGTCTCTTCACACACAATCTTTGGCTACTTAGCAGCTAAATTAAGGCAAGAGCACCACATTTCACCCATGAGAATTCCTCCAGAATTCTTCTTTCAGATAATTTCCAGAACAAATTCTGTTTAATGAAAATTGAATGAGAACTGTTAAGAAAAATTGCCAGGGAATTTCTCTGCCTGGTGCTAATTTAAATGGAGATTTTTCACAGGGCTTCAAATATGCAGACTTCTTGTGGAAAGAGACCAGCTAGATTT
>JANHGD010002336.1:4600-16304 GCA_027560375.1 Imantodes cenchoa
TTGGTGGTCCGCGGGATTTAAAATTATGACCTTGGTGGTCCCTGAGGTCCAAAAGGTTGGGGACCCCTGGTTTAAACTATTTGGAATTCATGCAAAACAGGCTACTGTAAAGTTTTATTTCTTCTAATGTAAAAAAAAAAAAGGGGGAAGGGTTTGATAGCATTGTGATATATACATTTCTGTTCCTCCCCCCTCGACTATTTCATACAGTGGGGGTTTGACATCCTTCCCCTCTGCTTTTTGTTTAAAGAATTTTAATTTCTTCTAGCTCTGACATTCTGGACGCTGTGCCATGTTCAGGAATAAATGCATTAAAGGGTGGAGATGCTCAAGGGACAAATTACAGGTCAGGTGTTTCAATGGAGAAATGTCTCGATTTAAATTTGCTGACTAAACCTGCTCTGCTCATTGGGAAAGTAAGGTGTTTACTGCCACTTATGCTACAGTGTGGCTCTGGAGGATGGTGGATTCATATGCCTTCCTGCTTCAATTGTTTTTTCTCCCAGAAATACAAGCAACTGAACTTTAGGACTGGAGAAAATGGAGAATTATCATCCTCACCAGCTCGGTTGGGGAAATAAGAAGATGGTTACAAAGCTGGGATCGATCACATGTTTTGACCCTATCAATGAGTTTCAAAAAGGTTTTGAATTCAGGCAAAATGTTTTGAAGAGGATCCAGAGGCTCTGCTTTTGTCAACGGGCACAGCTCCCTGGGGAAACCTTTGTGAGTTTTGCATCTGCTTTGTGGGAGTTGGCACTACTTTGCGACTTTGGACCTTCGCAGGATGAGCTTGTGCTTGACCAACTAATTGAGAAAGCAAGAGATTGGAGAATTAGGGAGACTCTCTTTACCCAAATAAATTCACTGACTCTATCCGGAGCCATAGAGCTTGGCTCACAAATGGAAACAGCTTTCAAAGCAGCACCAACCAGAATATCATCATCAGTAGATCCATGGAAGCATCAGATTATCAGCAGTAGAAACTGGAGAATGAAATGCTTTCAACATTATGGAATGCTGCAGCAAAGGACAGGAAAAGGAGTGCTGTCACGATGGTCACATGGAGCTAAATGCTGTCTGGTCAAAAATACTTTCCACAATTGCCACAGCGTAATGAAGTTTAGGGCATCAAGCAAATTGGTATGTTTCTAACAGCACTGATGATGCACATTTGACAGGCTAATATTAATTATGTTGTATGGTAGTTCATTTTTTATATGTTTGATAAGTCGAAGGAAGGCTTATCAAACTTAGGAATGACTAAAAACTGAGTTGAGGCAGCTAATACAGAAGCAAAATTCAAAACCATCACAAGAAATTAGAAGTTTAAAACCATGCAGTATTTATGTAAGAGAAAGGAATAGATGTTTTTATTTAAGAAGAGGTATTCTATTAAAAATATAAGTGTACTGGATTGTATTGTATTGGATGATAGTCATATTGCTAACAGTACTTGTGAAAAAGATTAATATAAATGAACAGGGTGACATGGCAGGTAAAAAGGGAAATGCAATTTTAGGCATTTGCCAATCCATGGGAAAGGGTACAAGGAGTACTTGGTCAGGCTCCATTCTGAGTAGTGTGCTTTCTGGTTGTTTTTCATTGCCCCAGGAAGAAGAATATGGATAATGTTCTTAAGCTGAATGGAAGAAAAGCTTCCTAAGAGTAAGAACAATTTGATGATAGACCCCATTGCAGAGAGGCTTCCCTTTCTTAGAGCTATTGGGGGAAAATTGATAGAGTTGTCTGCCTGTGATGCTTTAATTTGAGACGTAGACCCAATGGCCTTAATGACTTATTCTAACTCTCTGATTCCATAATGCAAGCAACATAACAATGATAAACCCATATATTATATGTAAGGAGCTAACATATTGGTTATCATTCTAGGATAGTTTAATAGCATAGCCTAAGTTTAAAACTTCAAATTAACTGCTTCTTCCATCCTTTTAAAAAGCAACCTATTAATTTGTTTCTGGTTTCCAGAGCACCATCAATTTTTGATTGATAATCATGTATTCATTTATTTCCGTTTATTTGCTATGGACATTATAGTTGAGGATTTCAGCCAAATGATTTTTTTTGTTTTTAAAAATATTCAGATAAATAAATAAATAAAATATTTCGATAAGACAATATCACACTTTTTAAGAGAAATGTATAATATTGTCAGCCTTCCAAGATTAGGAAACCAAACTCACAAATGCCAGTATTACTTTTATCTTACATTATTTTGGCAGCAACTCTTCCTCCTATTCCTTAAGTTTTTTTCTTTTTGCTCGTTGCACTTATACATTCACTATAGAATTCACTTCCACCATTTTGAAGTGTTTTATTTTATTTACTAAAATCAGTATGCACTTCAGTCAAAGACTCTGGATGGCCCAGAACTGCTTAAACCCAAGATTCACAAAAAATGAGACATAATAAAAGCAGTAAACGAACAGGACCAATATGATTAATACAATTTAAAATTGCAATTCCAACTTACCCCTAAATATTTGATGTTTAAAATTTTTCTGAAGTATACCAGATCAAGAATGATCATAAGAAAGGATATCTCTGTTTGCATCTTTCTGTGCTTTGTTTATTGTTAGCCAGAACAATTAAATACAAACAATGTATTTTGGGCAATGTCTGTCTTGTGGTTGTCATATGGACATAGGATTGCAATGGTATAAATTTTCATTATGGTAGCACTGCACAATGGTATTATTAGGGTGTATTAATTATTATACCTTATTATATTATAAAAGCTTTATTTCTTGCAATTTGTAGTGTTAGATATTTAAACATTGGTTTGAAATTACTATAATTCATCCTTTTTTTCTGGAGAAAATTCAATGTGAAGATGCTTGGCATGGAACCATGTATCTAATAAATGTTATGCGGTAGAACTGGTATTTTTGTTTGTTTGTTTTTTCCATACTACTTCCTGTCAAAGAACAGCTGGGTTTTTGATTGTGGCAAAATATCTTGTGGAAGGTTTTCAAGGACTAGAATTTGTGGAGGCTGCATGACTGAATCATAGACACCTACTTCTTGCTTGCATTAAGATAGACAAGTTGCAGACAAGTTAACTGCTGGGGAAGAACCTTACCACATCAATCACCTGGGAAGATACTATTTGTGCCCATTGTACCCAGTGAGGGTGTGTCAAGATTCTGCTGGTTTTTCAATTAAGTGTGAATGACTTTGTGGAAAAGTCAAATTCATATTGCTAACACTTTTTCAAGAAAAAGATTGCTTAGACCACTATGAGTTTTGCTCCTGGCTGAAATGAATATTTTCTTGCAGCCTTAGTTCTGTAGAATTCCACAGGGTAATTCTCTAACAATGACGCAAGTGGTTTAAGAGCAAAAAGTTTATGATGGTTGCTTATTAAAGATTATATCAAACGAATATGAATAATACAAAAATCTAATATAGAAATACATTTAAAAGGAAAAAATCTTTTTCACCCCTAGTATGTATGTACCTCAACCTTGGGTCCTCTACTAGAGACCTGGGAGTTTAAGGGTTCTACACAATATTTCAGCTATTCCTAATACTGTGCTATTCTGGTCAGGGAGTACTGATGTTGTTCTTGGGATCTATTGGACCTACTTTCCTAGCTTAGGAGTCATAGCTCTGAGTACCCCTACCACTATTGGGATCAGTTTGCTCCTTCTATCATTGGGACCACTTTTTATATCCTCTTTAGTTCCTATTTTAGGCCCTGGTACTTCTCTGGCTTTTCATACTTTTCCTTCCTGATTCTACTGTCACTTGGCCTTGCTACATCTATCACCACCTTTGTCTTCTGGTCCTTGTCTGCAGCTATGATGCCAGTTCATTGGCTAATATTTGCCTGTCTATCTGGATCTGGAAGTGTCACAGGATCTCAGTCCTGTTATTCTACACAACTTTGAGTAGAATCTCCCATCCGGACTTGGGAGGGCCTAGCTCATATACTGTGCAGATTTTCCTGTACACAATGTCAACTACTTAGATTGTGCCATTCAGTGTATACTGTTCCTGACTGCATCTTACACCCTATTTCTATGTGTTGGTTTGTCTCCTCTGCATAGTCTACTACACCTTAGTTCCTGTCTCGTGTGATAGACCTCTGCTTCTATGGATCTGGTGCTTAGTGCCTGTTCCTATGCTGCTATGATGAATGTCTCAATGCTATCTTTTAATCCAGGCCTTTCCAGCCACAGATAGGATTTTCAAATGTCTGCCACTTCAACTATGTGTTGAATTTGAGTGGAAACTTCTGTACATTGTGAAGAGCTTCAGATCTTTACGTTGGCAGCTTCGATGTCCTTTCACCAGCTCCCTTCACGGGCAGAGTATCTGATTACTGACAGTTTAAAAACATGTTGATGGCATGGATCTTGTTTTCCCATTGATTTGTCTCTTCACAACCTGCCTTATCCGTTGGTGGTATTTGATATTGTTTTCCTTGTCTCTTCATTATGGTTCCCATGTGCCTATGGGTTACCGAAATGGGAGTGCACGTGGGGGAAATGCGGGAAATGGGAAGAGCAGCTCCCCAGTGTGCACATGTGGCAGCACTGGAAACCGGAAGAGCAGTTACCCGGCACGCATGGGCGCGCCTAGAAGCTGAGCTTCCAGTTTCCAGTATGTGCATGTGCGCTGGTCACCTGGTCTTCTGGTTTCTGGCACGCATGCATATGTGAAGACCAGCTGCTGGCGTGAAGAGCAATGGGCGACATCTGGCATGTCTGGAGAGATGACTCTGTGTGCCACTTCCAGCACGCATGCCATAGGTTCGTCATCACGGTTCTATGGACTTTGAGTAGTGCCTGGTAAGCACAAATCTGTGTATGTAGCATTGAGTCATAGGCTTTCCTGTCATCAATCCAGCTGTACTCAGATTGGTTGGTCTAGACCAGTGATGGTGAACCTTTTTTCCCTCGGGTGCCAAAAACGCGTAAGCGCACACTTTCACGCATGTGCAAGTGCCCACACCCATAATTCAATGCCTAGGGAGTGCGAAAACGGCCTCCCTGCCTCCTCAGAGGCCCTCTGGAGGCCGGAAATGGCCCGTTTCCCAACTTCTGGTGTGCCTGGTAGGCCTGTTTTTCACCCTCCCCAGGCTCCAGAGGTTTCTCCCGCTCCCCCAGAGGCGCTCCTGGAACCTAAAATACCCTCCCAGAGTGAGCTGAACATCAGCTGGCTGGCACGCACATGCACGCTGGAGCTGAGCTAGGGTAACAACTCGTGTGCCAGCAGATATGGCTCCGTGTGCCACCTGTGTGCCATCCGTGTGCCATCACTGGTCTAGACTTTGAATCTTGAGCAACTGCTCTATCTATGAGCAACTGGTGTTTTGTGGCTCTGGTATTATTCCCAATGCTCTTCTGAGCTGTGCTCATGTACTGGCCCATATATTCCTTTAGCTTGGTTGCTGTGATGCTTGATAGAACTTTCCATGTTGTGGGGAAGCAAGTTGTTGGCTGATTGAATGGTACTGTTTCCTTGTAGGGCTCTTTCATGATCAGCACTATTCTTCCTTGTGTTAGCTAGTCTGGCCTGCAGCTAACCTCTAAGCTGCTAGGCATTCTTTAGCCTATAGGTGTGGATCATGTCTGGGCCAGATGCTGTCCAGCTCTTCATGTTCTTAAACTGCTGCTGGATGTCTGCTATTGGTGACTGCTTCTTGTTCTAGGAGATTTCAATGGTCTGTTCTCTGGTCCTGCAGCACTTTGCAGCGGTGTTATGTGGACTGTTTCTTCCATATGTTCTTCCAATGCTGTTCACTTTCTTCTGTTGCTGGGCCTTGCTATTACTTTGTTGTTGCTTTTCAGATGGATGGCTCTTTGGAGAACAAACATCTGTCCTTTTGCCTTTGCTCCTCTAGTATACCTCCTTAGCTTGGTAGCCAGTGCTGTGAGTTTTTGTTTAGCAGTCTCTAGAGCAGGGATGTCAAACTCGATTTCATTGAGAGTTGTATTAGGGTTGTGTTTGACCTCAGGGTGTGTGTGGGGGCATGACCAGAGTGGGCATGGCCAGCTCGACATCACCCATGTTGGGTCATCTGTGGTGGCCCAGGCAGTGCTGGGGGAATCCTCCTGCAGCCCTCTGTCAGTGAAAACAGAGCTTGGGAGGGCCGCATGTGGCAGAGGGCTGTAGGAGGCCGTTGGAGCTGAAAATGGAGCTTGGGAGAGCAGCGCATGGCCCTCCCGGGCTCTGTTTTTGCTGGCAGCGGCACTACAAGTTGCTGCTTTGCTGTTTCCAGGGTGGCCCCATGGGTTAGATCTAAGCACCTTGCAGGCTGGATCTGGCCCGCGGGCCTTGAGTTTGACATCCCTGCTCTAAACTTTAGATAGAGTCTTATATTTCTTTCAGTAGCTGAGTCTTATCTTTAATCTTCACACCTTCTGTAATTCCATCAGCTGATTAACCTCTGTCCAAGTTATCTTGATCTTAGCTTTTAACCTCATTTTCCAGAAAGGTGTTTTTTTTTTTTTTACAATGTAGCTACAATTGAACCATAATTTTTAAGTGTAATTTGTTATTTAAAAATTGGATCATAATGATGAAATAAAAGAAAGTTATATAAATTCAGAGTGAATATATTTTGCTTTATTCTAGTATTAGAAAATATATATACTTGACAGAAGACAGAGACTATATTTTTCTAGGACAGAAAACCCAACACCACTTGTTAATGACCACTACTGTAGTTCTGGCCATTTCAATTAATTTATTTTTCATGAATTATCATGTAGTTAAATGATCTCCAATGAAATATCAAACAAATTATACAGTATGTCACAGAAATGAGTACACCCCCTCACATTTTGTAAACATTTAAATATATCTTTTCATGTGACAACACTGAAGAAATGACTTGGCTACAATGTAAAGTAGTGAGTATACAGCTTGTATAACAGTGTAAATGGGCTGTCCCCTCAAAATAATGCAACACACAGCCATTAATGTCTAAACTGGTGGCAACAACAGTGAATAAACCCCTAAGTGATAATGTCCAAATGGGGCCCAAAGTGTCAATGTTTTGTGTGGCCACCATTATTTTCCAGCACTGCCTTAACCCTCTTGGGCATAGAGTTCACCAGAGCTTCACAGATTGCCACAGGAGTCCTCTTCCACTCCTCCATGATGATGTCATGCAGCTGGTGGATGTTAGAGACCTTGCACACTTCCATCTTCCATTTCAGGATGCTCCTCAGATGCTCAATACAGTTTAAGTCTGGAGACATGCTTGGCCAGTCCATCATCTTTACCCTCAGCTTCTTTACCAAGGCAATGGTCATTTTGGAGGTGTGTTTAGAGTCGTTATGTTGGACTACTGCCCTGCGGCCCAGTCTCCGAAGGGAGAGGATCATGGTCTGTTTCAGTATGTCACAGTACATGTTGGCTGGCATTCATGGTTCCCTCAATGAACTGTAGCTCCCCAGTGCCGGCAGTCCTCATGCAGCCCCAGTCCATGACATTCCCACCACCATGCTTGACTGTAGGCAAGACACACTTGTCTTTGTAGTCCTGTGAGGGGCTGTATTCACTTCTGTGACATACTGTATATTCTTCTTGCTATACCCAATATCTTAATTTTATCAAAGCAAAAATTATGATCAACTTATGTATAAGGAGTAGACAAAATAATTATTATACAAAATTAGAGAGAGCACTTGCAGAGATTTCCAGCAAGAAACTGCTTATAAGTGCTGCTCAACAGTATTTAAATTAGTTTCTTTATTTCTCGCAGAGGGACAAGAAGGGGGGGTATTTCACAATTTTGACCACATTTTCTAGGAGTTTTTTCCCCCCAGGCTATCTTTCCTAGCTGTCTGTTTTACTGGCCACCTGTACTTCCAGCTTTCTTTCATATATTGCTGATAGTTAATTCTGATCATGTGGTTTTTTATTTGTATTAAATTACAATATGGATTTGATATTAGTATTTTTGCTATGTAATACCACATTATTGCTATTTTTAATATTGGTTTAATAAAGTGGCCAGTTCAACCGCTCTCCTTTCAGAATTAATGTTAACCCTTTTGATTCTGCTATCCATTTTATCCTTGGAAAGTTAGATTTAATTAAGTAAAGTACACGAAAATACATTTTCTACAAAAGAGTATACTGTATTTGAGTTCAGAATATCTAAAAAAATTCTCTTGTTTATCAGAATTTTCTCTAAAGAGAGAAGAGCTAATTTGTGAACACCTACTATAATGGAACTAGAAAAAGATTATTATTATTGCATATCCAGTATGCATTCAGCTTGAAGAAGAGAATCAAAAAAATGAATGATCAAATGATCAAATTAAGTAAAAATAATAATTTATATAAATGTATTCCTCCAAATGCTGCCATGGCACACTAGTCAGTGACCCCTTTATGTATGCAGAGACGATCACTGGATTCATCACAACCAATACACAATCTTAGCATACATTCTGAATCACTTTATGCACACTATAAGAGTTAATGCCACAATGCCCCCACCATTAGTCTTTATAGTTTGTCTGACGATCATGGAGTCCCTCCCCCTGCAGATTTTACTCTGCTAATCGTTGCCGACTAAGTGACAATGCTTGTCTCTTTTCAAGGCCTTTGGGCCAGCGCTGTCCGAAGATATTTCTGTGGTCATCTGGTCAGCACGATGTCACGGAATGCTGTTACCTTCCCACCAAAGTGATACCTGTTTATCTACTTGCATTTGTATGCTTTCAAATTGCTGGATTGGCAGGAGCTGGAGTGAGGAGGGGAGCTCACCCTGTCACATGGAACTCGGGTCTCAAACCTGCACTGCCACTTTCTAACAACTGCGCTGCTCTTGTTACTGCCAAAATCTCAGCATCCCTGGAGTCAGGGTTCCAAGTATTTCTTAAAGTGTTAGTTGGATTATGATGGGATCATAGTAGGATTCAGAAATACTGTCCTTTCCATAGCATCTTTTTTTTTTTTAAAGATTGTGTTCGCTGAATTCTTTTTTTTTAATGAGTGTATTTTTGTGTGTTTTATTTTTGCTTTTAGTATATTAAAAAAAAAGAGTATTTATTGAATTAGAGGGTTTTTTCCATTGGAATAATGACTTTTTCTCTCTTTCCCTCTCACATTTTATAGGATCAGTTTGATAATTTAGACAAGCACACGCAGTGGGGCATTGATTTCCTGGAAAGATATGCAAAATTTGTTAAAGAAAGGATAGAGATTGAACAGAATTATGCAAAGCAACTGAGGTAAGTTATTTGTAAAATTCTCATATTTTAAATTTAGATGTTAGCTAACAATTATTGCCCAAATATTGTAATCTTGGAAGATTAAATATATTTTAGCCATGTAGTAAAAACCAATGTTTTTCTATCCTTTTTAAATTAATTACTACTTTCTGTAAATATCTATCTTGATTCCTTCCACTTTAATTCCGTCCATTTTGGCACAAGTAAGGACAGGTTTTTAGTTCAGATATGCAAACAAAAGCATGTTGGCATGCCATACTTTGCAAAGAGACCAGAACGAAATCGGTTCTTCTAATCCAAAAGCACCTAAAACAGTAGCTTTTTAACTCACTATTGATGGCTGCTGTTACTCATTTACTCTGTTTGAAACATCACATATTTTTGCACTTTTTTTTTCCCATAGAGAAGGTTATGGTTATAGAGATCTGAATTAAAATATAATTGCTCATTTTCAGTCCTTTTATGCTGCTTTTCATGGCTTTTCAGTATGTGGTGAAAAAACAAAGCTTCAATTTCTTAGGATTTCCTCTGTTGTTTTTCATTGGATTATATTCTTCTGACCTTGATAGAATATGATAGTAAAGGGAAATCGTTATAGTTTTTTTACTATGACAGGAAATTGAAAATATTGGAAGTTGTAAATATGTTCATTGGAATTTAGTAACAGATGTAAGAGTCAATAGTGACTGTATTTTATTTTGTTTTGATGTTCACTGTTTTCCTGTTGTTAAGGGATATTGTTGCTTTCGTATAATGGTAGAAGTCATACTTGAGCGCTGAGAATTTAAGCTGGTTGTTGAAATATTTAGATATGATCCTTTACTCAGGACAGCACAATATAGAAGCAAAGACAGCACAGCTTGAGCCAGTTTGGAAAACTGTGTTGTCTTCAGCAAGGTTACTAAAGATGATGCAGCTTCCACCATTTTGGAAATGGGGAAGGGGTGGGAAGATTTCCAAAGACGACACACCTTTCTGAAGTGGCTACAGTTGAGCTGTTTTCGGAAATCTTTCTGAAGACAGCACAGCTTTAGCAACACGTAGGAAACGTTTGCCACAGAAGCTGGGTCCAAAAAGGAGGTGGCAAAGGCACATTGGATGCAAAAGGCAAAGGATGTGTATCGAAGTAGAAGAGAAAGCAAATAATATGATATGATATGATATATGATACAATACTAATACTTATATTCAGAGGCAGGTTCCTACCGATGCGCCACACTCTATCACTCTGGTAGGGGACTGCCGATTGTGTAATGGCACACGCGACCACTTTGCTGGGCCGTGGGCGCTGCCATCTTTTTTTTTTAATTCACATTTTTTGGCTCTCTGCGCATGCACAGAAGTAAAATTGCCCTTCTGCGCAGGTGCAGAGAGCCGAAATTACGCAAGAGGACGTGAGAGGATGCGAGATCACGCGCACGCACACAGGGTCACAATGCGCACCGGTAGTGGCAAGTAAATAGAACCCACCCCTGCCCAGAAGGATATGTGGACTTCAATTCCCAGAGTTCCTTATCTAGGAAGTAGACTTCAACTCCCAGAATTCCCCAGAAGGATATGTGCACTTCAGTTCCCAGAGTTCCTTATCTAGGAAGTAGACTTCAACTCCCAGAATTCCCTCATCTGCATCTGTGAACTTCAATTCCCAGAATTCCCCAGAAGGATAGCTGGAGTTCAATTCCCAGAATTCCCTCGTTAGAAAGTGGACTAATTCCCAGAATTCCCTAGAAAAAAAGTAGACTTCAACTCCCAGAATTCCTTAGCTAGAAATTTCCTGGCTAGTATCTATGAACTTCAATTCCCAGAGTTCCCCATAAGGATATGTGGTCTTCAATTCCCAGACTTCCCTACCTAGGAAGTAGACCAACTCCCAGAATTCCATAGCTAGGAACCAGGCACGGGATGCGTGCGCAGCCCGATATTGCGGGGCACGTGCGTGCGCATCTCCTCGCACGCACGAGTGCCTCCTGGCACGATTTTGCTTTCTGCGCATGCGCAGAAGCAAAAACTCACGAGAGGACGCTCGCGCATGCATGCGAGATTTCAGCTTTTTTTTGCTTTTGCGCATGCACGAAAGCAAAAAATCCACGAAATCTCACACAGGCGAGCGTCCTCTTGCGAGGGGACGTTCACATGCGTGAGATTTTGCGTGGGACATCCCCTTGCGAGATTTTGCTTCTACACATGCGCAGGAAGCAAAAAAAAAAAAGGGCACTGCACGACGGCCCGGTTGCAACGGCACTGGAGCCGTTGCGCAATGGATGGGCCGCTACCAGGGCGGCAGAGTGGCCCGGACTGGTAGCAACCCACCCCTGCTAGGAAGCGTGTTAAGGAGACGATGGCTATAATCAATTCTACAACGCAATATGTGGTTACAGCTTGATACTCAGAGACAAACCAGATCAATTGTTTAGTGATCAAAAAATACTTTACTAAACTAAAAGTGATAAACAAAATAACAAGTCCATACAATATTGAAACAC
>JANHGD010002336.1:100513-120133 GCA_027560375.1 Imantodes cenchoa
CTATCCTGCACAGTGGTTAAGAAGCTCCTTGATGCATTTCCAACATATTTGGTGGAACGTGGTTTCAGTATGGTCATCCAACTTCTCTCCAAGCAAAGAAATCGACTCCAGGTTACTGAACGTGGTGATTTGAGACTCCTGTTAAGTGACTTAAAACCAGACATTGGGAAACTGGTATGACTTCATCAAGCCCATCCATCACATTAAGAATTTACCGCATAGTGAAGTAGTTACTAAATTTTACTGAGTTTACTAAGTTAGTAGTTACTAAGGTTCGTGATAAATGACTATCAGACTTTGAAAACGTGGCATCACTGGATCATATTGAATTAACAAAATATTTTTAAATCGGATTTTGAATAAATGTGCAATTAATTGTTACAGTTTTGAATTTTACTGTTACTATCTTCTTTAGTGGATCATATAAACCGCTATTCTGAGCAATCCTATTTATAGGGAGTGGGGGGCACTGAGGATGAGTTTGTAGCATCAAGGGGGTGGTGGACTGAAAAAGTTTGGGAACCACTGGGATAAAGTATGAATCAGAAGTTCTCCATATTGTCAGAAAAAAGATCTGAAAAAAATTCTCTAGAATGACTTATTAGAGGCTGCAATATAGGAATTAATTTGTTTCAGTTGGAAGCATTTGTCATATCTGAAAGCATTTCATGACATCATGTAATACTGTGTGAAATATATTACTAGTTTTAGCTTACACCAGAGCAAGCAACCAACCTAAATTTGGGATCCAGTGGTAATATAACTGCAACACAGGCAAGGCCATAAACTGCTCTACATAATAGTAATCAGATGTGAAGAAATGTGAAATAAAACCATTAACACATAGACCAACTCCCTGGGAGTTGAAGTCCACACATCTTCAAACTGCGAAGGTTGAGAAACACTGTTCTAAATAGATGAGTTTAGAATTATTTGCATCAAATAAGGAGTGTGCCAAATAATTGGTTCACTCTTACTTGGCTTTGCGCAGACTTGAATTCTAGCCTCACACGTTTAAAGGATTCAGAGAAATCAGAACAGGTTCAGGGAAAGATGATGAAATCAAGCCCTATGAAGAGGCTGAAAGAGCTGAGTGTGTACAACCTTGAGAAGTTGACAGGGCGATACAGTGGCATTTTCCTTGTGAGATGAGCCGCTATATAAATTAGATAGTCATTCAGGTGACATGAACTCTGAATTCTCATTAGGGAGCGCATGGTGTGAAACAGATGTTAAGTTACAGGAAGGCAGATTGTTGGAAAAAGTTTTCATTTAACAAGAACCAATTACCTGGAGGGTAGTGGGTTCTTTCTATTGGGTATTTCAGTGAAGGTTAGGTAGGCCTCTTTCTGGAATGCCCTAATTTAAATCCCTACCGAATAGGCAGTTGAACTTACTGACCTAAATGATTCCTTCCAATACCAACCTTCCATCCCAACTTTCATTGAACATGGCAAAATTACAGTTCTATAAAAGTATGTGAAATTTAAAATTAAGACATTTATTGCCAAGAAAAAAAGAAAATCTACTGTCTCACTTTAACATTTTTCTTTCAATGAAACGTGCAAATTGCTTTAGAATTTTATGGATGGTGTAAGACAGCAAGTGTGATATGAACCAAATTCTTGTTGCTCAGTAAATTAGAGGCAGGCAATGTGAATTCCTTCAGATGTTTTAAATCACAATTCCCACAATCCACTGTTAATAGCTTTGCTGGCTGAGACTGATGGCAATTGTAATCCACAATGTGTAGAATGTGCCAGATTGCCTGTCAAGGATGAACAGTTTCTAGCACAGGGCATATTAAAAAGCCTAAACATCATTTAACATTATTTTTGAGGATTGTAGTTGCAAAAGAAAAACAACAACAATAAGCAACACAGTCAATCTTTATTGAAAACTGAAGTATTAATACATAACAATTCCTGTTACATAAACGTGCTTTTAAGAATTTAACTCTGAGCTCATCTACTCATTCGATTGTATAATAAAAATGAATTTTACACAATTGGCTCAGAATGGAATTGCCACTCCTATGTGTTGATGCAAAAGATGTGATGCTTTAAACTTCTGGAAGACAACATTGACCTAAACTTGGGAAAAAGTACCAATACAACTGTTTTAAGACAGTTAAAAAAAAGTTATATAAAAAGGAAACCTGTGCCTATTTCATAACAACACTATTACTGGGGCCTCTTGCACTTCTGTTGCATGCATTCCACTTTTCACCCCACAAGGGCAGCCAATAATAGCACTACAATAAAATCCCACTAACAAATCCATTCTACTAAAAACAAGTTTGTACAGCAGCAAGCTAAGTGAAGCTTCCACAGTTTGCTTGCTAAGTGCTCAAAAGTCGTATCAGATTTGCAAAAGTCATACAGATACCGATGACAGGGAACTAGAAGTCAAACTGTTCAGACTATCTTGGTATGTTAAATTGGCTCCTGATATTGGGATGCTCAAATATTTCCATGTCATTTTAGAAAGAGTGCCCGTTTCATTTAAAATAGCCACCACAGTATCTCATAAATATCAATGTCTTCAGTAGGCTGAACAGACAATTCAAGATTCTGCTAATACCACCTTTCTCCAGTTACTTGTCGCTTGCTGTCTTTCAATCTCTACTGACTGGCAGCTTGAACGAGAATTAGATATTTAATATAAATGCAGCTCCCTTGCCTGCACTGCTGTCTCTCTTTTTTTAAAATTATTCCACGTGGATGAGATTGTTAGATATATTGAGAAGGAATGACTACACAGAGGAAAAAGTCAAGAGGAAAGGCCAAGTGCAAACAAACTCTATGCACAGGTTAAAAACAAATTGGGGCTCAGTGTTTGCAGGCAGAGACAGAAGGGGAATGGGCTAAACCTAATACAGAATGCAATATTAAACTTCACTGTCATAAAATTATCAATACCTATTTTTTTTCTTGCCCTAGAACAGACCCTTAGTGGTGTTGGGTGTCTACTTCATAGTATCAACCCAACAATGCAATACAAACTAGTTGAAAATGTTTTGCTCCCCTGCATTTTGACTGTAACAAAATTAACTTACACAACCAAGCAATAAGAATGCTAGGTAGAAACATATAGGAACAAAAGTTTTTCCCTAATAAATTCAAAATTCTCCACTGAAGTTCAAATTACTTAGCAATGGTCATGGAACATTAATATATTATGGAGCCTCTCTGGTGACACTGGGTTACATTTCAGGAATCAGGAATCCAAATAAAGCAAAAAACCTTCTTCCCTCCATTATCTCCATCGTGGCATCAAGACATATTTCGTGGTAATGTATGAGCTTCTCAGAGTATTTCAATGTATGTCTACAGTAATATTTTAGTTATACATTTATTACCTCAATTAAAAATGGGATATTTAGTTTCATGTCAGTTGGTTAGCATTAATACCACTGATTACATCTACAAGTTTCTTGGCCAAATATAAAGTATCTGTAGAATGTGTCTATTTTGCTATTTAAAAAAAAAAAGACACTTCAAACATTGTGTTATATAGTTTGAGAATGTCTCCTGAACAATGCCTTCAATATTATTTAAAAACATAGCCTTTCAAATTAAACTCAGATCTTTTGTTTTCTTTGTTATTGCTGTAATATGTTACTATATTCCCCTCTAGAGGCTGCATTTGTTTGGAAGCAGCTTGATTGGAGCCTTGTCTCTGCTGCATCAACCTCCTTTAAAGCTTTTGGAGGAGTTTCAATGCAACCACATACTAAGAATTAGAGGCTTTGCCTCCCCCGCCCTCCCATACAAGGAATTCTAAACAGGGAACTAACAGCCAGAAGGAGAAAAAAAATCCACAATATCCCCTGTCTAATACATCCATTTGAAGTACAAACTTTGTTTCATAGTCATGCTTTTTTAATTATTTGCAACAATATACCAAGCTATATACATCCTCTCATCACTGTGCTTTTGGTTACTTTCCTACTGATGCTATCGGAGGTATGGACTTATCTCCAATAAAATATCATTGCCCCATTCCCCCCTCCCCCAAATTCTGGAAGGTGCAGTAATTTTTGCAAGAAGTACTACTATTCCTCAAGGGACAGCATAGTACTATTCCTCCATTGCAGATGAATCCCATAACACAACTCAGAAAAAAGTGCTCGAAGTCGGACTATCTAAAAGCTGTTACTATGGTATCACTGTATTTAAAAAAAGAAACCAACCAAGGAAGTATCTAGAAACTGAAACTTGAGAAGAATCAAGTACAATTTATCTTTACCATTTACAAAGTGCTGCATTAGCTACAGACTTCAGGACATTTATATAAAGACATAAGCTGTTATTTATTTTCAACATGTCCCTGGCAAAACTATTTTTCAAACTTCACATCTGTGATAAATGCAAGAAACATTTAACTTTAAAAGCCTGCTACACTGGTTAAGTGTCCATACTGAATAATCATTAAGTTTAAGGAGCACTCTTCAGAATGATGACAACTTCACAAATGGAATAATAGCTAAGCAGACCCAAATGGCAAGAAAGAATGAATTTGCTTGTTCTATGGATACAGAACTTTCTCGGCTGCAATAAGTGCTCAAGATTAAAATGTAAGAATACATACAATTATGTTGTGTCACTGGCATTTGGATACATGTGTCATATAATGATCCAAAGAAAATACATTTTAAGTAAAAAAAAAAAGAAGAGTATATTATTGTTTAAACATCAGAAAGGCTGTTTTCAAAGGGATTTGAGGCACAGAAGATTCTTGCCCCAGAGGAAAAAAATTGAATGGTAGTACTAAAATCAGTTTTCAAGTTACATATAAGTAGTTGTAACATCTGATTTAAAAACTTATCAACCCAATGTTAGGATGCTCAGTTTCACAATTAAAAAACACCAACAACTTGCAAATATTTTACCAATACTATAAACTAATCTACAAATGTTAACTTTAAAAGGGAACATTTTAATCTTTGACTACACTATTTATTGCAGACAGGAAATACTGGGGGAAATAATAATTGGTGCCAATTCAAAGAAAGCCCTTGATTGCTTTTAGCACTGAAATTAAAGCCTAAAATAAAAATTTAAAAATCTCATAATAATTTTGGTACACAAATTGTTTCCAAACTAGCCCTATATCACCACAGCATTGACTGAGGTACTTCTACAAAGACTCAAAGCTGTAGGCAAGGAGTTCAGAAGTGGTTCACTGCAATGAAATACTGCATCTGTTTTCTTAATTTCACTTTTTCCAAATGCAATTTAGGAGGTAAAAAAGTATATGCCCAAGATTATGCCAAAAGATTATCACCAACAAGAATCTTTGTACTTGATCGCTTTTGAATTTAGTCCTACTTTTTATGTAAAGGTATATTCTAACAACTGCTTCCACACTTGGTTCATATCCATGCTGCAAGGAAAATAAGCCAATAAAATCATTTAGTTAGTTTGCTCCCCCTTAATATATCAAAAAGGACGTTTTTCTTCAGAATATGTTGAATTCTTTTCTATTGAAATATTGATATGACTATGCTTTTACAAAAGAAAACTGCTCAAAACTATCAATCTGGCCAATATTAGCCCATTTTTGTTGGGAGGGGTGGATCTGAACAAAACTGAACAGAATTCTATTTACCAGCAGTGTGGCAATCATTGACATCAATCACTTAAGACTGTTCTAGGAGGTAAACCATTACATGGATTATTTTCCACCGAACATTCCAATGATGATTAATGAATTATATAGGAAAAATACCTTAACCGTATTTTTCCTGTATGTTTTTGTCCTTGAGAATGTCCATAACAACACTGAATCCAAAAAGTGGAAATAAAAAGAACTTACAAATAACAAATGGTTCCTTTGCAAGATTTCCACAAAGTCATTTTGCAGTCACAGAACCAGAAAGAAAAACACGGCCAATTTTTTCTCCCTTTACCTGGTGACTTAAAAGGTTAACATACTTGCTAATGTAGAATGATGAAAAAAAAAAATCACTGCCACAATTCTACCTCTTTAAGACCCTGCAAACATTACAACAGTGCATTAGTGATATAAACTGTAAAATACTTTTCGGCTTGTTTGGATTTTGCATATGACAATTTTTGCATCAGTCAGAGCAGGTAGGTTGAGCAAGCTTTGCAAATTTTAGACATGCATTCAACTAGATATGAATCAATAAATTTATACTCCCTTTAATTATTATAATTAGCTAAAAATTGCAAGACAGTCCACAAAACAGGATTTGCTTTAAGACTAACTGCTGGAGTTCCAAGATGTAAGATATGCAGCACTGGGAAGTCTTCAGTGGAATTAGTGTTTAGCAAAGGATTGCAAGCATTCAGAAGAAACAAGTCCTGGTTGGAGGCATGAAGGCTTCAGCACCAACTTTTAAACCTCAGTTACTTGATTGCATATCTCCCATCTTCAAATCTGCATTCAAAAGGAAGGGGGGGGGGGAGAGCTAAGCATCCAGTGTGACTTTTGATAGTCCTACACTAGAGAAATCATTACGGCTATAAATATATTAATACTTACACTGGGTAATGGTAATCACCACTGTGGGGGAACATAACTATAGGTTGGAGTTCCTGGAGCTCGATAGGTGGGCATTGTAACTTGGTGAGGGGCTACGGGAGTTGGGGAATGTGTTGTCAACAAGGTACCTGAGGAGGGAAAAATATTTCCATGCTTAATTGCTTCATAATTAGCACTCTTCGTTGTTTATAAATAATTTGGAAATCGGCATATCCACCAGAATTTTTGTTACAGAACTTAAAGAAATTATGTTTGCAGACTCTGCTGTCCTGTTTTTGTTCCCCTCTCATTTTGTATCACTCTTCCACAACCTATGTCTTGCAAATATTTAGGACTATAATTCCCAGAATTCCCAATTAAAATGATATTAAGGCATGGCACAAAATTAAATTCAGTTCTTGCATTACCACGCTAAAACTTCTTTCTACACTTTGACAGACAACCAATAAATAAATATTCTACAAATCAGAATACAAGTAGTTGTCCACTTATGACCACAATTGAGCCTAAAATTTCTGTTGCTAAGTGAGATATTTGTTAAGTGACTTTTGCCCCGTTTTATGACTTTTCTTGCCACAGTTGTTAAGCCAATCACTGCAGTTGTAAAGTTAGTAACAAGATTGCTCAGTGAATCTGGCTTCTCCATTGACTTTGCACGCCAGAAGGTTGCAAAAGGTGATCACATGATCCTGGAACATTACAAACATCATAAATATGAGTCAGTTGCCAAGTATCTGAATATTAATTGTGTGACTATGAGGATGCTACAATGGTTGTTTCTGTGAAAAACGGTCATAAGTCACTTTTTAAATGCCTCTGTAACTTCAAATGGGCATTAAACAAACTGTTGTAAGTCAAGTCGCTACCTGTACTTAGTATACAGTTGGCTTGTGAGGCTCACTGTCACAGAAGGACCTGCATTTTAAAATGTGTTTGATAGTCCAAGGATTAGTTACAAGAATCAAAATGTTAGTGCTATGTGCCAAAGAGATCATCTGTTTACCAATGGTTGCCTGATAATTTATATGTAGCACCCAACTGGCCACACTAATCAAGCGCTCTATAACACTGATACCGTATCACAGACTTTTGGAATAAAATAAAACTCACATACCTGCAGACATTGCCATTGTGGTCCCAGCCACCATTCCCATGGTGACACCATTTCCTCTGGGAGGTGGAATTGGTGCTGGATACATAGTTGCAGGCATTCCATTGGGCTGCACAACTGTAGTGTGATGGATTACGTGGGGTGGTGCTGCATATAAAGGCTGTGTGTAGTAAGTGCCTTGCTGTTGAAAAAAAATGGTTGATTTACTAAAATTCTTTCTAGTACTAGTGATATACATTGAAAGGCCACATGGTTTCAAGGAAATGCCATTATTTTATTATACACATCAGGTATGAGTCGGGCCCTTGAAAAAAAAGGGGGAAGGGGAGAACTGATTACTGCTCATCAGTAATAATGAGTTTTCAGTTCTCAAAACTATTCCTGATTAATAATAATTAAGCGTAATTGCATATTAACCAGAATTGCTGGCTTGTATCTCCAAACAAGCCAGAAACAAGAAGTCAACAATTATGTTGTTGAAAGGCAGATTATCAACTATAAGCCAGAATTAGCTAAAATTCTCATTTACAATATACGTATGATTAATGATTGTACCCCCACCCCCAAACCAGCATAGCACTAAGAATCTAGAAAATGGCAGAGTTCCAGTTGTTATGTAATTAACTCAAACAACAAGCATACTCTTTTTACCTGTGCATATGGATTCTGCTGTGGATAGGCACTTCGAACTGGGTATACTGCAGTTTGGTAAGGATTGGGCGATGAAGAATAAGGAGGCACTGTACCACTGGTGGGTGAGCAAGAGACTTTATATGGTGTGCCTGGTGTATAACCTATATAAAAGATAGCCAAGTATAAACTTTGTGTTTCAAAAATTTGTAATATTCTTATTATTAAAAGGTGAGAAATAGCATAATCCATTGTTTTAAATTAAAATCACAAAAATAGGAAGAAACTGCTGCTCAACACAAACTATCCATCTCAACGTGATAACTATAGGCAACTAACAACAGTTAAAACCACAATGTTACAAGGTCACATTAAATAAATATAATTTGGCAGCCAAAGTTAAAATAAAAACCCTACAATCATCAGTATAATCATCCTGCAGGCTCAGCCCCCAAGCCCAGTGATAGAACCTCTATAACAGGGGTGTCAAACTTGATTTTATTGCGGGCTGCATCAGGGTTGTGTTTGACCTCGGGGGGCCAGGGTAAGCGTGGCCAAGGTGCTCGTTGGCTGCTTGACCTCACTCGTGTCGGCGGCACCTGTGATAGCCCAAGCGCTCTGCTAGCAAAAATGGGCTTCCGAGCTGTTTTAGCCGCGACGGCCTCCTGCAGCCCACTGCCAGAGAAAATGGAGCTTGGGGGCATGTGCACAGCCCTCCTGGGTCCCATTATCAAGCGCGATGGCCTCCTCCAGCCCTCTGCCAGGACCCCTCCCAGCTTGTTTTCGCTGGCAGAGGCACCATGGGCCGGTCCTTCACTGTTTCCAGGGCAGCCCTGCAGGCCAGATCTAAGCATACTGTGGGCCGGATCCAGCACTTGAGTTTGACACCCCTGCTCTATAAGCACAAAGAAAACAGTAAAATATGTGCAATGATCAAAAATAGTCAATAAAATAGTCAACTTTTAATATTTAGAAATGCAAAATAATAAGCACAATGTAAAAAGTAGTTTATGATTTATTCATCAAATTTGCATGTTGCCAGACTCTCAATGACTCTGGGAGGTTCACAAAATGCATAATATGTTACGGTATTACATTACATTCTTGATTACTACTATTGTCATCAATTCTGGATTGTTGTCATTGTAATGTTTGATTAAAAGTATTTACAGGTAGTCCTCGAGTTACAAGGGCTCTGGAGACTGGAACTTTCATTGCTAAGTAATCCAGTCATAAAGAGCAGCATCACTTGCTGACACTGTTTAGTAGCGACAATCCTTGCTGTTGCTGTTAAAGTGAGGATCCTGGGTCATTAAGTGAGCATCTCCCTGCAACATCCTGCTGGCTTCAAACTAAGTCAGCAGGTAGGTAAGTGGCTGCTGAATGGGAGAGGGAGCAAGAGAATGTGTATATGACCAGGAACGCATGGCACAAGTGCAATGGGGCTTGGGATGGCTGCTGCTGGATGGGAGAGTGTGTGAGTTACTGGAGAGGTGTGGCAGGAGTGCCGTGAGGCTTGGGTAGGGCATATGGGTGGAGGAGTGTGATCTCAGGGAGGGTGGCAAGGCATAAGCTCAGGCACAGGGAAGATGTAAGGTCAGTGAGGCTCAGGGGGCACACGAGTGGCTGGGGAGGTTTGGTGTGAACACAGCAATGCTCATGGAACGTGAGAAGGTGGCCAGTGCACAGAGGGCCTGGGGATTGATGCACTAGTTGGGCAAACTTGCCCAAGTGACTTTGACCTTCCCTGCCAGTTTCTCCATTGACTTTGCTTGTAAGAAGCTGGCAGGGAAGATTGCAAATTGTGATCGCATGTATGTAGGACACTACAACTGTCCTAAGTGAGAGCCAGTTGCCAAGAGTCCAGATCATGATGACATGACCTGATTGCTGGGGTGCTGGGACATCTGAAACTTCAAGGACCAATCATAACCACATTAATACAATGCCATTGTAACTTTGAACTGCCGCTAAAGGAGTGGTAGTTACCCTAGGACTATCTCTACTATTCTATGTTAAAATTATGGTTGAAATTAGGTTTTATAGTTTATTTTGGAACACTCTAGTATAGATTTGAGGTCTAGAATCTGATTCAGAATGGATATAGAAACCTCTGACATAAACTACGAAGAACAAAACTGTTAAAGGTGCAAACAGTTGGAAATATTCCTTGCCAATTGCGGAATCTTAAACTTGGACAGGAAGAAGATGCTTACCTACTGAATTTAGTTCTTTTTATAATACCTAAATACCTTTTGTTTCCTTCCCTGTTCACTTAGTTCATCAATTTCTTCCCTTTACCTTTCTTTAACTTCATTTTATGGTTTTTTTAACCTTTTTCTAGATTTATTTTCTACACTTGCAGTATTCAATTTTCTTATAGCAGTTGAAACACTCTCTTCATCATTTTTGTTCTTTGGCATTAAGAATTAAAAATATTCATTTATATTCTGCTTTTCAACATATCACTAAAATTCCCATACAAAGCTCTAAAATACTTTTAGCAATACTTCTCGGCTTGTTGGAAATCAGGTGTGAAAGTCACAATGGCAATCACGTGACCGTGGACACTGTAACTATCATACCATGTTTTCCAGAAAATAAGATCAGGTCTCTATTTTTTGGGCACACCATTTATGATCATGTGATGTGGGGACATTGTGATGCTCACAACTTGGAAGACTGATCGTAAAACTCCTTTTTCAGCACTTTCTTAGCTTTGAACAGTCACTGAACAAGCAGTCAATAAGAGAACTATTTGCACTTCCCTATGTGTATTTAGTTTATCTTCATTTGAATCTTATTACTTTTTTCTTAGCGTACAGACAGTTCCTCCCTTCCATCCAATTACTTTGTTCTTAACCTCTCACTCTTCTTATATTCAAAATTACAATATTCTATGTGCCATGGTCCTCACCAAATGGCCCCAACTCTCTGCCAGTTAATATAGCTTTGCTCAATCAAGGTTTTCACATGAAGTTTTTAGTATGACTGAGAAGGCTGTATTACACTTAGTCAGATCTGTGCCAAAACCAAGTTCTTGGTTACCAATATGGACAGTAATTGTCAGTTCTGGCAAATTTTGAATATTATCCATCAACACAACCAAGGCCCAACTTTACCCCAAGCATCGTCACACTATTCCGTGCAAGTTAGGATATTTAATCTAGAAACTAACTTGCAACCCAATATACTGTTGCATACATACCACCAACTTGGAGGTACATACAGTGCAATATTGAACTGTTCTTACTGCAGAAGGGTACACATAATGACATTGTTGAAATGCTCTTACTATTACAATTTTTTTCTTAATATTGAATCAGAATCTCCCTTCCTGTATCTTAAATTCATTATTAAACATCCTGAGCTCTGGAATATCGGAGGACATCTTTATCTTCTTCAATATGACAACCTCTCAGGTATTTGAAGAATGCTATTATGCCCCCTGTCCCCCAAGTCTTCTGTTTCTCAAGGCTAAACATTCCCAATTTCTTCAATATCTCTTCATGGGTCTTAGTTTCTTGTCCCCTGATCATCCACGTTGCTCTTCTTTGAGCCTGTTCGTTTGTCTGAATCCTCTTTAATATGCAGTGATCAGAACTGGACACAATACTCAAAGTGGGGGCCTGACCAAAAAAGAATAAAGTACAACTATTACTTCCTCTGATTCGGAAACTCTATCAGTGCTGATACATTTTAAAACTGCATCTGTCTTCTTTGCAGTAAAAAATCCCCTGCAGATTCATAAATGAACAATTCCAATACTTATTTTACAAGCATTATCAAGCCAGGTATTTTCCCTCCTATATCTGTGCATCTGAGTTACTTTTTCTAGGTGAAGAATTTTGTGTCTATTGTATTCTATTATTTCTAGCCCATTTTCTTTCCTAACAAACTACACTGCTGATTTTTTTCTATAATATATTAGCTACTGTACTTATTTTGTGTTATCTAAGTTAATAACCATACTTTCTACTTCAACCACACCCAACTTTCAAATGTAATCTTTCAATATCAGATCTAAAGGCCAAAGAAGCTTTCATGTGGCTGCAATACTTAAATGTGTCAAGTCTTTGAAATGGCTGATTCAATACAAATAAGTTTGTTGATTAGAAAAATGTTTAAGAAGTTACATGTCTCAACATTTCAGAAGAGCTTTCTCTAGAGCTCAGTTTGAACAACTGAACTCTATGAGACATGAGGGATTTCATGGAGTCCCACATGAAGAAAGACTGTGCATTTGCGGAGCACCAATCATTGAAGTCACTGGACATATTTTTCTCTACTGCAAACTGTTCTCTGCTATGTACTTAAGACTCACATTTAAAAAAAATATTGGGGCACTGAACAGAAATAATAATATTTATTGCACGGAACAAACCTGCAAATCACTAGTGAGATTGCATTCTTCATTTTAAGGCCATTATGAACAGGAGATAATATCTAGATCAGACTGGGGTTACTTATAGGGATGATGACTTATTATGAAAGTATTTTATTGTTTTCTTTGTATTTTTGTATCAATTTTATATATGATATAGTCAACTGAGTTAATAATTTCTACCAACTAGATTGGACCCTGTGCCATTCATTATCTAGTCCATTCTAATGCAAAATTATTGAGGAACATTCTATATTTTTCAAGTTAGTTCTATACACCTTTCATACCTTACAGTTCACAATTAGCTTGTTTATTAGAATGTCATGGTATCAAATGCCTTGCTGAAGTTAAGGCACATAATGACCACAGTATTCACATAATCTGTTTAAATTTATCAGGTCAATTACTCTGGCAAGTACCAGTACCTGTGTATGAAAATTCCTTCTATTGTTTTTGAGATGTTTGTGTATAATTTGCATTACTATTTGTTTTCAATTTTTCAGGTATCAGTTCAGACTGAGAGTCAATAATTATACATATTCTCATTTTTTAAGAATGACATCTTTAGTCTTTTTCTAGTTATCTCGCACTTATGTTTTCCAGAAATTAATTTTATAAGCAGAATAATGTATTTCATAAACAGGTAATTTTAACTGGATGTTATTAATGTAACGTTTTTTATGGTGGAATCACATAAAAATGAGATACACTTGAAAACATGCATATATACATAGAGACAGAAATTTCCAAAATTAAGGTTAACTCTAACTTCATTGACAAAGTGGGGAAGTTATGTATGTAAGTGTATCTACTCTTCCCTTTGGCGTGGCCCAGTCTTCAATTTACAATTGTTTTCCATCAATATAATGTAACATTGTTTTAAAACCACAATGGGTAGTTCCATACTGTTATACCAATAACTGCTTGAGGACACCAGTAAGTGGAACAGAATTCAGTTCATGATGCAGATAGATCAGATACCTTAGTGCATCCTAATTCATAGCTAAACTTCGAATATCCTTAATGTACTAATTCCTTGAACAATAATCAGGAATACTCAAACTTAGAGGAATATATCAACATATACAGCAAGAAAAACCTGCACCGTTTTCTTCCTGATAATGGACAAAGTTTTTATCTTATGGGACAAAAAAGAGGTTTGAAAAATTCAGATTATTCCAGTCATTCCATTCAACTCCTAGTGCTTCCAGTAAAATCCACCCTTGCCAAAATGATTCCTCCTTGTTCTTTGGCCATTTTGTACTTGTGAATCATAGCAATCAGTGGCTGTCATACTAATCCAAAGAAATGATGGTGAATGTGTATTGAGGGCAAAGTGGCTCTCAAGGAAGGATTATCTTAAAGTATCTCTGGTTTGATGAAAGAATGTTTCTATGGAAATTATCATAAGTGGGCTTTAGTTTGGCCTGCCCTGATATGACAACTGGCTACTTTGGACAGGAACAAGGATATAATCTGATTTAAAGTTCAATCTTGTTCCTGACATCCTTGCCTAAAGAGCTTAATACAATGTCCAGTGGGAACTTCAACTCAATATAAAATCTTGCGTTAACAGGACCCTTTCCATAATTGTAACAAAAAGAGGGCTAATAACAAGGCACTCCATCCCTGTTCCTAGTTTTACATTGCTCCTTCCATATCATGAAAAAGAATGACTCTGGGCTCCAGAAAATTGGCTATATGCTCCTATTATAAAAAAGGTAGTGAAAAAGCTATTCTGAAGACAATGTCCATATCTATTCTTTCTAACAAATAATTTGGGGACTCAAATCCCACTTACATATAAATGTAGCGCTGTTCCTCTGAGGATTACCATGCTTTTCTAAACTACAAGATGGACAAATGCAACTAGTAAAGAAATATGCAGCATATTACAACATTTTCCTGCTGCCTTTGTGTTTGACACTTTCAGACATAGAGATCCTGCATTAATGTATCTGGCTACTTAGTGATTATGTATTACTTATATTATCACAGATGTCAACATATTCAATATTTGAAATAATTTATAAGTTTACATTACTGAATTGTGCAGTAGTCTTATATACCTGTTTGGAATGTTGCATTTGCTGCAGGATATATATTAGGAGAATAAGCAGGAGCAGCAGCTGCATAGCCCATTGGGAATCCAGCTAAAAGGAACAGTTGAAAATTATTTTCAGATATATCAATATTGTACTTGTACTATTAGACAACAAATGTAATACTATATTATTTAATGTAATTTCAATCCATAGCAAAGTAATACTTTCTATTTTGTCATATAAAATATATCATTTCAATGCCTGAATTATTTATTTAATAAGATCATCAATGCTTTTCAAAAAGAGCCCTGCTCAATTGGATGTCCTGCATAGCTATGGCTTGCAACTCAGAATCCCCAACAATGGATATGGCATGGAATGCTGAGAACTGTTTCACACATCTAGTAGAAATTGACATTGGGAAAATCTGGTCAAAAATAATATTTTAACGTCTGTGCAAAAACCTATAGTTTATGTCCTAATCTTTGTGGCCAAAGAATGGAAAACAGTATCAGGACTTTACGTTTTCTATACCAAATAGCATAGATACACATACCAAAACTTCTATTTTAAATTTTTATACCCTTATATTAAAAAGAAGTTGATGGCACACTCCCAAGTAAATACTTTCTTGAAACCTATTCAGCTATTCCAATATAAAACTCTCAGATATGCTTAGAATTTGGGGAACTCAGTCCCAATACATCTTGATGCTACCAAGTTCAGGAAGACTGTAATCATTCATGCAAACTCAATTCAGAATTGAGATAATCATAGCATCTGGTCTGATAAATAAGAAATCACAAGATAAAGTTTATGAGTTTAAATTACATACCTGGATACCCAATTCCTTTCGCATTTGCAAAGGGTACCCCAGAAGATCCAGGACTATAAACAGGATTCATGATTTCAATAACTGAAGGGGAAAAGTCACACAATTAGTAAGCTATAATGCTTTTAACAGTATGAAATATTTAAATCTGCTCTCTTCTCTACTATGAATATGAGAATACTAAAAAGCACATCTCTGAAAAAATATTTGAATACCTAGTTAGTAGTGCATCCTGTATTCACAGGCAAATATGATTGTGAAAATATTGATATTTGAATAATTTTATATGTACCAAGTAGATTAACTGATAATATCTCTAAGAATGTAATTCTGAGACTGACATTTATTCAATCTCAGATTTCAACAGGATTCACTCTCTAATGACAACTTAGATATAGAGTTAGTTATAAATATTTGGGCTTCGTAGAACTTTATAACTGAAAACCAAAAAGAGCTTTACTGGGCAAGCATGTACTCTCTCTCTCTCTACAACTCCTTAAGAGAAAACACAATTTGTGTTATGAAATCAGAAAACTTCTGTTCCACTTGGAGCTTTCTGCTCATCTGTTAAGAGCAGAATATTGCTTTTTATCAATTATGCTACTCACCCCCCCCACACACATATATAGGCACATTTCTATTTATCCTTTTATTTCAACAACAAACTGTGCTATTAAATGAAAAAAAAACTGTATAAAATTATTTCAAACTACTTAATATGCATTACATTTTTATTACCATAGTAGATAAATAAACTGCCTTTTAATTTTTCGTGATTACCAGATTTGCTCAGAATTCAGCAAAAGCAGCCTGAAGAAGTACATAGCCAGACATGGAATCTTAAAATATAGTTACAATAATTAATTATGAATTCCATTGTAATGGAACCTAATTTTTACACATGATTAATACTGCAGCCATTAAGAAGATAAATTTAGCTTCATATTATCAATTTAACATTCAGATTAATCCATGAACTTTACTATGAAATCAGGCTCAGCTAAGAACTACCAATATAGCCTTAACCTACAGTAATGTGTCCATTTCCCCCATTTTTGTTATGAAAAAACATTTCTAGTACTTCAGCAATATGGCAGCAGCACAAATTATGAATTATATTAAATTTTGAACAAATAGTTTCTATTAAAAAAATACAATATAGGTAGTCCTTGATTTACAACAGTCATTTTAGTAACTATTCAAAGTTACAACAGCATTTTAAAAAGTGACTTATGACCAGTTTTTGCACTCACAACTACTGCAGCTTCTCCATGGTCATGAGATAAAAATTCAGGCGCTTGGCAACTGATTCATATTTATGACAGTTGCAATGTCCTGGGGTCATGTGATCACCTTGACCTTCGGACAAGCAAAGGCATTGGGAAGCCAGATTCACTAACAACTGTGTTACCAACTTAACAAGTGCAGTGATTCAATAATAATTGTGGAAAGAAAAGTTGTAATATAGGCAAAACTCTTTAGCTTAGCAACATACATTTTTGGCTCAATTGTGATTGTAAGTCAAAGACTGCCTTTATTCCAATTAGGGGAACCAACTGTGCTTCTATTTTGGAGTTGAGTCATACTATTTAATGGGGAAAAGGTCTATTCCTACCAGCCTCCAAACCAAGCTGATATTAAGAACTTCTAATGCCACAAGATAGGTTGACAAAAAAAAATCTTCCTCCATCAAGAGATGTTGGATTTATTAGTCAGATACAGCACTGAATTATCTCTTACAAAATTAACCATAGCTAAGACAACTAATACTGAATCAGTGAATTAGAGCATATCTGATTCACCAGGCTGCATTAGCAGTTTCACATAGTTTTCAAAGACAAAGAATTACATTAATTTTGATGCAATTACTGTGTATTTAACAGAGACCAAGAATGTTTTCTCTAGTTGAAGTTTTAGCGGGCAAATAACTTCAAACTTCATTTAGAAACAGAGTTCTAAACACTTGCTCAAGAATTCAATATATTTCTAGACAATTACAAACAATGTACAATTATACTAAAATATTCACATAACTTATCCCGGCTAATTTATTTTTAGAAGCAAATGTTACACAAAACATTTAAAAGAGGTGCTTTGCAAAATAAGTTGTCATGAGTGAAGCATATCTTTCTTTGAAGCATTAAAGTAGCTATATTCTCAGCTCAACTGCTTCAAAAGCTTTCCCACTGAATGCAGTAACATGACACAGTTGCTTCAATGCTCCAATTATTCCAGAGAATATACGGTAGTTTCTTTAACCTTTCTGACAGATGCTTCACTTGTATCAATGTACTCTCAAAGATGCTCCTTTCAAATGCTTTACAGTCCTATTAAAAACTATACAGGGCAAAACAGAACCCTGCAAAAACCTCTATGACAGAGGCCACATAATGGATCAAAAGTGTCCAAAATCTTATCTTCTGTTTGTTCTGTGCCTCTCAAGCACCACTTATTCAAGTGTTTAATAATACAGATGGCCTGGTTAATTGGTCCCTTCCACTTTAAGTATTATGAATGTTTTAGTTTGATAGCAACAAAACAGTCAGCATCCAATATCAGATGCATAGATGCTGACTGCTGCAACTTGTAATACTTAAGCATGTGAATCTGCATTTTTAAGCTGAAAATAAAAACCACAAATTTTATAGTAATTAATCAAAAGTATATTAGATAGTTTCACATCACTATAGACTCACAGGTTGTTTAAGTTTCATTTTCAACAATCAAATTCTTTTGTAGCTTGCATCAGTATATAACACTATGGATGGTACTTTATCTTAAAAGCATTGCATTTGATTTATTTTAATAAGACCTCAGTAACACTTTTTGGAAAAAAATCAAGGAGAAGTAGCTTTTCCCCCCTAGTATCTTGAAGCTTTCTAGTCTTTAACTGGAATGTATAAGCAGTTGAAAAAAGACAGGGTCTTGGCAATGATAGCAAGCCATTTCATTTTGACAGCAAAAAATAGTTAATATATAAGGCTATAAAAATGACATCTATTTGTAAGGAATTATGTTTATTCAGGGGACTTAATTTCCCTAAGGAGAAAATTAACTTGATTTTTGAAAAATCATTGAGTTAATTTTCCCCCACAGAGGAGAGAATGCCACACAACTGTTTTGATGTCATAAGATAAAATGTATAAGAATTTCCAGTCCTCCACTTTCAGAGCAAGACACAAAACAAATAGCATTGCCCAAGTTTGTTCTATTAATAGCTGCAATCATACAACACAATGAATCAATGTATCAACTACTTTTGTTTCGCACAATATGTAAACATAATATTGAATGTTTATAGTTCAATTGGTCAAGCAACTGGACAAGAAATCATTTGTATGTCTTATGTAGTACAGTCACTGTTAATTTTAAATTCTAGTAACCACCAGTAGTTTAATATTATCCTTAGTATTAACTTAATCAGCTACATAATTCATTTTATCAGCTATTTTGAGAGTGAACTAGAATGATAAATGCCAACAATCTATAGCAATCTAATCAGTTACTCATACAATGTTCACTTTACAAATATCTATGAAGCTGAATAAATGGAATGTGTGCATTCACAGTCTTATGATGAAATCGATGGCACTAATTGATTTTACACAACTTGCTCGTGATTTTAATTTTGAATAAAGACCTAAGTTAAGACATTTCAGTCTTCAAGTTATATTTTCAGAAAGATGCACCCTCCACCCCCCACCAGCATATATCCAAATTCTGGGTAAAAAACACACCTAGAAATAAAATAAGTAGAGATTCCACTTAACAAACATATTTTATGCAGCTGGGCTCAGGCCAGTTAGAATGCTTATGAACTAGTTCAAAAAGGCCATGTAAAAATGCCAGAACTCTATAATAAACAGATTAGAGTTGAAGCACCTACACTTCAAGTTTAGTACACCCAACATATAACAGCATGCTATTGACTCTCAACAAACATACAAAGTACACACTTGAATACAAATCTGTTTTAATTGTCACGTATTATTTTTTTTGTCCACACTGAAACCCAGATTAGATTCAATTGCTCCCAGGCTAACGAATCAGGAATCGGGGTTTATTCTACCTCCAAGTAACTGTTCTGCTGCCTCACCTCCCAACT
>JANHGD010002336.1:148839-159679 GCA_027560375.1 Imantodes cenchoa
AGCTGAAGAAGCTTCTTGGATGAGAAGCAAAACATCTTCAAAGAAAAACCAGAAAGTCCAGTTGCCTCTTGAAAAAATAGCACCTTTGGGACAACCTTGGCCTGGATGACTGAGAATCTCCATAGACATATTGAGAGAGAATCTAGAACAGCAATGTCAAAAAATTGGAGGGAATGAATGTGCCTTCTGCAAAGAGAGGCTGATTGCTTGTTGATTTTTAATGTAAAAACGTCCTGACAGTGACCCAAAAGTGCGGCACCAACACTCCAACTATAAGTTGGATTTTCTGGGCCTGCGGTCTCCCATTAAGAAGCCATGGAATATGGATCCCATCAAATGAGCTACAATAAGAGGTTTGCAGAGGGAAACTGCTGGCCTGGAAATTAGCTTCGCAGAGCTGCTCCTTAAGCGGTTAATCAGATTTTGCTGTTGTGGTCACGGATAGAGCACGCTATACCTTTGAAGGGTTGACTTGATTCCCAATATTAAACACTAGATCAACAAAAAAAGATTAAGAGCGGCTGTTTCACCCCGCCTGCCCTTTTCATCCTTTCTAGAAATTGAGGTGAGTTCCCCAGTGAGTCATCCTGTCTTCTCAAATGTTAAAAAATAAAAGAACGACATTAAATCAACAAGGGGAAGTAACATGGCAGTGGTGATCTTGGGTGGATTGGTTGGTATGCCCTGCAGATAACATTTCGAGGAGGAAGCCTTTATAGACAACAGGAGTCTCCATTGCAGGATTCTTAGCAATAATACTTAAACTTATGTACCGATTCAGTGTTTGTACAGCACATTCTAAGCGGTTTACAGGCTATTGCCCACAACAATCTGGGTCCTCATTTTACCAACCTCAGAAGGATGGAAGGCTGAGTCAACCTTGAGCCCATCAGAATCGAACTGCTGGCAGTCGGCAGAGTCGGCTGACTCTGCAATGCTGTCTTCTAACCCCTGGGAGGGAGCGAAGGGAAGGGAAGGGAGGGAGGAAGGAAAATAGCAATAGCACTTAGACTTACATACCCATTCACAGTGCTTTACAGCCTAAGCGGTTTATAGAATCAGCCTCTTGCCCCCAACAATCTGGGTCCTCATTTCACCAACCTCAGAAGGATGGAAGGCTGAGTCAACCTTGAGCCAGTCAGGATCAAACGTCTGGCAGTGAGCAGAGTTAGCTTGCAATACTGCATTGTAACCACTGCACCACTGCTATTGTCTCCTAATAAGATGACGTTAGGAAAAGGCAAGCTGATTCTTCTATATTCTGTTGTGGTCCTCTGGCCATTTTTTTTTTTTGAGGGATCCTTGGTGGTCTCTGATCTTGGTTTTTTCTTGCAGATATTTCATTACTGGACTAGGTAACATCATCAGTGCTAGAAGGGAGTAGGGTAGAGGAATCAAGGAACTATCAACTCAGAGAAGCAAGCTAAGAGTAAGGTTCACTTAACAGCCATGTTACTAACGACATGGTTATGATTTGCTTAATGCTTTGGCAAGAAAGGTCGTAAAATGGGAAAAAACTCACTTAACCACTGTCTCACTTTGCAACGGGAATTTGGGGACTTGTAACTCGACGGATACCTCTTACTGGTCAGGTTGGATCCTGTTTCTTTTGTCCAAGATCAGTGGGTCATTTTTCAGGAGGTCTTCTCTATAAAGAGACTTCTAGTTTTGAGCGGAGTTCCTTCTCATCCCGTTTTCCAGAGAAAATTCTGCGGTCCTCAGAGAAGAACGATGGGGCTGCTGGGTCTTTTCCGCTGGAACGTCTGGAGGAACTTCTGGCGTGTTTGGAGGGGCGGCTACACCGGCAACATCAAAGGAGAAGGCGTGATCCTGGGAGGGGTTTTTGTGATCGGCCCAGGCAAACAGGTAGAAGAGCGGAGAAATGGGGCTGGTAACACCAAGTATTCTGTCTCTGGCCTGGGAAACTCGCTTCTCTGCAGCTTTCAGCCCATGAAAAAGGACCTTGGCAATATTGGCTTTCTACTGCAGATTGAAGGCTGTCTCTCTGTTTCTCTGTCTCTCTGTTTCTCTTCCCTCTCTCTCTCTCCCTGTCTGTCTGTTTCTCTCTTTCTCTTCTCTTTCTCTTCTCTCTCTCCCTGTCTCTCTCTCTCTCTCTTTGTATGCCTCTCTCCCCCCTCTCTCTCCCCACTCTCTATTATGATATGAGGCATCGAGCAGGTCATGAGGCACTCTTGCAGTGCCTTGCACCGCATTGTGAACTTTAGTGTGCTTCACATTGGGGGAGATGGTGTTCCCTCCTCCTCCTGGAGCCCATTATGACATGGAGCTACAATGCGACCCTGTCCCACTCTCCCCCAGAAACAGGATGCAGCTTACAGCTCTGAGCCCAAAGCTGTGGGAGGCAAGGGCTGCCTTGAGCCAAATGTGACCCAAAGGCAAATATAGGGCTGCTTTGCTCCTGCACTAAGGCTCCGGCCATCGCCTTGCCATATCCCCTTCCTCCCCCTTCAGCTGAGCAGGTGGGTGCAAGCTCCAGCCCCAAGAGGCAGGAGGCAAAGGCTGCTTTGAGCACAAATTTTGCATGAAAGCATTTACAGGGCCACTTCGTTCCTGCATAAGGCTCCAGCAACCCTCCTCCTCCTTCTCCTCTCACTCCTCCTCTTGCGACCCCCATGCTGGCTGTGGTGAGGCTGGGAGGGTGTATACGAGTGGGAAGACCCTCCTCAAGCAAGCAGCAGGCTCGGTGAAAGCGCAGAAAAGGTACACACAGGGTGGGTGGGCGCGCGCTTGAGGGTCTCCCCATTTGTGCACACCCGCCTGTCCCACCACAGCTGGTAAGCGGATCGTAAGAGGAGAAGGAGTGGGGGGAGGAGGAGGGTTGCTCTTGCCGGGTTTCTGACTGAGAAGAGACAGAGACAGAGAGAGATACAGACACACACACACACACACACACACACACACACACACACACACGGCTTTAATTGAAAAGCATCCTCCGGGTGGCAAAAGTTCCCAGTGCACATTTTAAAGCCGAAGCACCCAGCTGCAGGTCAGTCCCTCTTTCTGTTGTCCCCTCCTCCTGGATCCCATTCCCATCCTGCCAGCCCTCATGATAGTGATGCCGGCGTCAGTCGTGGCTTGGTCGGACCAGTGTCTCGGGGCGGAGAGGAGGTTGCACATCTCCCCAAGTGACCAAGGCATGCCCAGCACCAACAAGGGCTGGAAGAAGCTCCAGGAAGAATGAGGCGCCAGAGAATCAGCCCCAATCGCTTCTCCATCCCCCGCTGTTGCCCTTACCTCCTCAGGCTAGGCAAGGAGTGACTGGAAGGGGAGGGCGAGGGGAAGGCCAGCCAATGATGGGATCACCCAACAGGGAGCCACAGCAGAGGACCCAAAGAGCTGCATGGAGCTCTGGAGCCGCAGGTTGCAGACCCCTGCTTTAGTCCATGTAGGCCAGATTTTAAAATTCAAAATTGCTGGTATTAATCTACCTATTTAAGTACCAGAAGTTATTAGCACTTAATTAAAAATTTGCTGAGATTTTCCAGTTATATAAAGGACTTTATCTTTCAACTGACTACCACAAATAGTAATGAAGTGAATTGAGAAGGAAATAGCTATCTGAAAAATGATTTATGAATATAAAAACTAACACAGTGAAAAATAAAGATAGCAAAACCACAAAATATAATGTAATTAGTCAGTTGGTAAAGTTTTTATCTCTTTTATCTATAGCAGCATGCAATGGTGTGTGTGCCAAGGGTATGTATGGAGTGCTCAGGGAGGAGTAGCACCTCTGGTGTAGGGGCATGTTGTGTCCTTTTATGGCAGCTCATTCTAGGGCAGCTTTTAGGGCAGCTTGCTCACCTTTGGTCCCCACCTGTCACTCAGCTCTCACCTGTGCCTCCTAGCAGCTATAGCATGTGCAGCAGCCACACCCCAGGCAACAGCTTCGACAGGCTGGCCAAATCAGGTTGAGAGTAGCCGCTGGGTCATTGACCTTCAGTGAGATAGAGACTTGTCTGTACCGAGCATGTGAAAATGGTCAATGGTTTTGAAGGTGAAAGAGGGCTCTACGTCCCAACGGTAGTTAAAGTGGCAAAACCATCTTCTAGGAGAAAAGAAACTCTGGTACGCTAAGAGCCTGGCAAGACATCAACCACTAGGAAAAGGGAAACTCTGACTGCAAACGTCCACTGCCTTGTGGCTATATCTATCATTGGAAAAGACTTCAGAAGTAAACCTTGAGGCAAAATCTGGAGCCGGAGTCCCGGAAGCAGTTCGTGACTGTGTACAGCCACATTCTGATAAACTCCTGCGACGTAGCTGGAACCAATCGAATTGGCCTTGCCATTCCATTGGATTATTTCAGAGACGTGGAAAGGGGGTATCTGCTGCTTGGGTAACAGTCTATCATCCAAATTAACCTATCCAGGCCTTGTGCTCTGGAGAGTCCAGAGCATGATAGTCTGTTTCGAGACTGAAGGATGCCAATGCATGCAAATGCAATGAATATGTTCTATTACATCATTTTCAGGTGTAGAGCCATAATTTGCCTTAAAGGACAACTTTATAACTGAACTGGACAAGTTTACACTTGAAAGCAAACTAAAGAACTGCTGTTTCTCCAGCCATCTTCTTAGTGGCAATGCAGTTTGTTCACATATCAACTTATATCAACCAGTAAGCTAACATAACACCTATGTAAAGGATTTCTCTCTCTAGTTCAATGAAATAGATTAAGGCTATATTCAAAGAAGTGAAAGAGAAAGAGAATGGGGCCAATCCTGTTCTGCAACAAAATTCTACCAACCACAATATCATGATATTCAGAAGACATTGTTTAATCTAATTATGTAATTTCATTACATTATGTATTATATTTTTATGCCTTTCAATTTAGTGTCATGGAGCTTCAGAGAGCACAGAAAGTATATTAGTTTTTTAAAAAACCCAGCTAGGGTGGATTATTTTATGCTTAAGGTCAGGGGCGGGTTGTACTTACCTGTCTTACCTGTCCCTACCGGAGCTGTGTGCACGCACAGCCCGATGTTGCAGGCGGGCGCGTGTCCTCATGCGCAGAAGCCAAAATCTCACGTGAGCACATGCAAAAGAAGCCGAAATTTCATATGAGCGAGCATCCTTGCGCGAGATTTCGGCTTCTGCGCATGCGCAGAAACCAAAAAAATACAAAAAAAAAGATGGTGACCGCAACGGCCCAGTTGCAACGGCACTGGAGCCATTGCAGAATTTGAGGCCACTACAGGGGCGGCAGAGTGGGCCGCACCGGTAGCAACCCGCCACTGCTTAAGGTTAGATGTTTGAGTCATTTCCCCTCCTTTTTTGTATACATTTTTTGTTGTTACTGTTGAATGTATGTTTTTTTTGTTTTTTCTGTTTTGTATTTTACTCCCATTGATGATGATGTTTGTCCATCGTCTTCGAAGAGGACCTAGACATCTTTACGGGAATTGGAGGGGATGTCAAGACTTGCGCGTAAATTGGATTAAAGTGAGGGAGAGGTGCACGTAGTCAGCCTCACTCTCTCTTCCCAGATTCCATCTTGCTCCAATAACAGGACAAGAGTTGAGACAGTTGGAAATGGGCTGGGCACAGTGGTTGACCAGGGCGTCTTTCGTGTCTTGCCCTGCTCTTAGCGTACCACATCGCTTGCAGAGATCGCCTTCATGACCGTTGTCCTATTCTGGTAGATTTCGTCCACTCAGTCTGCTGGAATCTGTCTTCACATACTTGGGTTAGACAAATCCCTATCTCACCGTATGTCAATGACCCAATGGCTATTCTCAACCTGGTTTGGCCAGCCTGTTGGAGCTGTTGCTCGCTGCGCATGCTACAGCTACTAGGAGCCACAGGTGAGAGCTGAGTGACAGATGGGGACCAAAGGTGAGCAAGCTGCCCTAAAAGCTGCCTTAAGATGAGCTGCCATAAAAGGACACGACATGCCCCTACACCAGGGCTGCTACCCCTCCCTGAACACCCGATACACCCTACTCTCAATGATAAAAACATAATAAACATATACATGACCAAAAAACTTCATCCTCATGGTAATGCCATATTGTGTTAAGGCACTTTTGTGCATCTGGGTCCTTCTGAAATTAAAGATCATAACAGGAAATATTCTAGATTATCTAGATTTTCAGAAAAAAAATAAGAACGGAAAGCATTATTCATTGTTTCTGTTACAAAAAGAGGTTCAATGATCTGAATTTCTTTATTGAAGGAATTAATAAAATATCAAGAGGTAAATGGAACAAATGTCCCCAAAGAACAAACATTAAAAGATTACTAATAAACATAAATGACATCAGCTTTTAAAAAAGATCTATAGAACTGCATGCTGCGTCTTCAATAATCCTGGATATTCCATCATCCTAAACTTTGGAATTATCATTAAGTTTAAAAAGTAATCAATCTGTTCCCCTTTCTTAGTAAATAAAACTTATTTTTCATATGATGAATCCTTTGAAGTTTCTTGTTTGACATTTACGTTTTGGAGCCAAATGACTGAGTGGAGGCTAATAGAACCTGCCTTAATGACAGATTGTATGTTAACTTCCTAGCCTCTCTTCCTCTGTCATTGTCGGCATTTTATTTTATTTTCCATGCTGAAGGTTTGTATAGTTTCTCAGAAATATTTTATATTAAGGAGTCTTGAGAATAGATGAGAATTTTGAAGTCAGTGTTCTAAAAAAATTAAAGACATTTACATGCTTTTTCTAGGCTATTTCATTTTTTCCCATTGGCTCAAGCACTTGGATTAAGAACTGCCATGTTTTCTCTAAAAGTTGATCATTAAATTGACACTCACATTTGATTATTCCATCTATCCTCCATAATTTAATTCCTATCATTTCAATTATATTGTAGGAGGAAAGACAGAGCCTGGGGGTGGAGTCAAGAGAGGAATAAGCCTGGAGTCATTATAGCAAAAGCACTTAGCAATAGCAATAGCACTTAGACTTATATGCAGCTTTACAGTGTTTTACAGCCCTCTCTAAGCAATTTACAGAGTCAGCATATTGCCTCCAACAATCTGGCTTCTCATCTTACCGACCTCGGAAGGATGGAAGGTTGAGTCAACCTTGAGCCAGTGACAATTGAACTGTCGAACTGCTGGCAGCTGGCAGTCAGCAGTCAGCAGAAGTAGCCTGTAATACTACATTCTAACCACTGTGCCACCACACCACAGCTCCTAATGTTCCCACAAGCACTCCAAGTCCAGTTGAATTATGTTAACTCTTATCTAGCACAATGTAGAGCTGAACATTACTCCTCTAGATTCTTGTGTATAGGCATGAGCAATAAACCGGGTTAACTGGAACTTAATGTGCAGTCCTGATTCTTCAGGCCTGACATACATAGGTTAATAATCATGTTAAATTGCGTGTCCTCAACTTAGACATATTTAAAATATTGGAAGCTTGTTTGGATCTCTTACAACATGGCTGTCAGAAAAGCTTGCACATTCACAAAACCAATGACACAGAACATGGGCCAGTCACAAATATAGGCCAGAGAGTAAATTAGCTTTTAGTCTAACCTTGTCAGTTCTCTAGAATGCTCCCTTCTTCTCTGCAGGTTTTTTTTCCCTGTAGTATTATTTGTGCAGATGGGCACATTTCTAAAGCTCTTTTTTTTCTAAAAAGACCCTCATAGACTGTGCTTTATAGCAATAGCACTTAGACTTATACTGCTTCATAGTGCTTTACAGCCCTCTCTAAGGGGTTTTACAGAATCAGCTTATTGCCCCCAACAATTCTGGGTCCTCATTTTACCCACCTCGGGAGGATGGAAGGCTGAGTCAACCTTGAGCCGGTGAGATTTGAACTGCTGAACTGCAGCTAGCATTCAGCTGAAGTAGCCTGCAGTACTGCACTTTAACCACTGCACCACCTCGGCTTTGCCCAGAGGTATTTTGAAAACCCATCCCATCTGCTATTATTATTTTTTATTATCTTTTTTTTTTTAAGGTCAGTCAGTCAAGAGGCTAAATGGGTGCCAAGAAAAGTATCTATAAGCATAGTCATTCCTCTGAGCTTCGCACAAGACTTTTTACAGGCAAATGAATGACAATTGAGTCTAATTTCTGTTTATATTGTTAGCAATGTTTCTAGGCAAATGGATATGTAGCAAGAATGATATGTGAATGTACCATTTCCAGTTGTGTAGGGGAAGAAGATAGGAAAAAGATTAGGAAGATGGGTGGAGGGTATCCTGCCCATGATTCAGCTACAGACTATGCTGTCTCTTATCTGACTAATTCCTAAGCAGTGTCTCTGGGCCCATTCTGCCAATGTCATGCCCATATACCGTTACAGGGATCTTGCTCTTCTGGAAATCTGTTCATCTGGCTTTCTGATCCTATATCTGTCTCAGTGCTGTGGACGTAGAGGTGGGGTGGTATTGATTTATTGTGCAATCTTCTCTGTGACCAGGATTACTGTTTCCAAGGGGTAAGATGTGATTGCTTTCACATTAGAATGGGCTATAAGAAGAAGCTAGGGGAGTGCAGCAGCCCTGCTACCTATCTGGATGCCTCTCTGGAGTTCCTGGATCTGATTATCAGGCTGATGGTTGAGGCCTCCCCCTGCCTGTTGGTATTGGAAGACTTCAACCCAGGGTTCTGTGGGTGTGGCTTGGTGGGCATGGCAGGGGAAGGATACTGCAAAATCTCCATTCCCACCCCATTCCTGGGGGAAGGATATTGCAAATTTTCTATTCCCACCCCACTCTGGGGCCAGCCACAGGTGGTATTTGCAGGTTCTCTGAACTACTCAAAATTTCCGCTACCAGTTCTCCATAACCTGCTGAATTTCACCCTTGCTTTAACCTCTATGTGGAGAAGTCAGGGAGAGCCCAGATTTCATGGTCTCCCATTAATCATGTTCTTGTCCCACATCATCTTGGACCTGATTTATATACAGTAGATAGCCATGTAGAAAACCTCATTTTCACTTCAGAACAATTATCTTATCAATTATTATATTATAACCACGACCCCCTTTTACTCTGGTCAGATCACTTTCTTGTTCATCTATAATTATTGGCCACTTGCATTTTTAGAATAGTGTTGGCAGTGCGCGATTCCCTGAGGTTGCTAAATTCCAACCTCCATCAGTTCCAATCTCAGCCAGCATAACTGAATCTGAGGGATGATAGAAATTATTGCACCATATAAAGAGACACAGGTCATCTTTTTTTAAAAAAGGAACATGATGATCCTTAAAGGACTTGAAAACTATAACTATTTTTCAATGCTCATATAAAAAGTCCTTTTTAGTAGTATACCAGTGTATCTTGGGAACAGGGAAGGTTCAAAAGAAAGATTAGAACTGCAGCATGTCTTCTTATAAATCAATCTCATTTGCACTATGAAGATAATGAAATAATATGACATCATTCATTGAGATAGAATTCTTTACTGGCCAAGTGTGATTGGACACACAAGGATTTTGTTTTTGGTGCATATGCTCTCAGTGTACATAAAGAAAAAATAAAATATATTCATCAAGAATCAGAAGATACAACACTTAGTGATAGTCATAGAATACTAATAAGCAATCAAATCCTAATAGGAAACAATAAAAACAGCAAACCCAGTTTGAAACAAAACTGAACGGAAAAGAAATCCAATCAATTCACATTTGAAAAAAAAAAATCCATTCCATCCTTACTGAACAAACAGATACAACTTCAACAACAATTAGTTCTACTTATAGCTTATTTGAATAACTCCAGTGCTAGCACACAACAAGCTATTAATCAGAATAAAGAGCTACTCCAGTCTAAACAATTGGCTTTAAACAGTCAGAAATAAAGTAATTGATTTTAGTAGGGACTATTTTGTTCTTTTCTGTATTGGTTTGTTTGCTTTAAACTAATCAATCACTGACTTTTCAATAGAGAGAGAATTTTTTGAGAATATTCATTTCAAAACTGGTGGTGTTTCTAGCACTTTCCCAGGAATTATTATTGTTCTTTGGGGGATGCTGCTTAAGTTAATATGCTGCATCAACCATCTGTGATCACAGATTCTTTGACCTACAATTGAAAGGGGCATTGTCAACCTTACTGTGCAAAATATGGATTAGATGTCCCCTGAAGATTTTTCTAAGTTAAAAGTCTTGGCGGCTGAAAGCTGGCTTCATGCCATGATAAAATAGCCTTTTCCATTGGCTTCTAGATTTATGAGTAGTTTTAAAGAACATTGTGGCAATACATTTCTTCTATCTGGGAAAGACACAGGTAAAGACTCCATTGTATACCTTTCTGGTTTAGACTGACCATCCTTTAACACCACAATGGAAATTTAAAAACAATTGCTCTCTGGTAAAATAAACAAGAAGAAAGCAATAGAGGCAGAACCAGAATCACAACCTGGTGTCTTATGATTTTTCACCATGAATATATATTGATTTGGAAGTATAGAATACGTTGATAGATATTTTTGCTGCTTGGAGATTCCAGTAAAAAACAGAACACAAATAAAATCAGTGGTTCAGTTATCAATTATTAAAACAGCAAGTGACTGACATCACTGTTTAAGGATGCATAAAACAAAAGGAGCAAAAATCTCTTAAAATATATTTCTAAAGTGAGAAAAATGACATTAAATTGGAAAATGACATTCACTGAATATAAAAATAATCATAAAGTGATGCACTATATTGTTTTCTATTAAAATATACATACATACACACACACATGCACACACACACACATGTACAGTATGTATGTACCCTGTTTCCCCAAAATAAGACATTCCCTGATAATAAGGTCCAATTAGGCTTTTGAGTGCATGGCAATAAGGCCAAGTGCTTATTTCAGGGTTCAAAAAAATATAAGACAGGGTCTT